>AYEL01050792.1:0-84191 GCA_000484575.1 Olivierus martensii | reverse complement strand
GTAAATAATTTGCTTATTCTAAGTGGCTGGCAGAAGAAACCCAATAGACAAATCCTTGGTTCAGTATAACGAATTATGCTAATATGAAAAAGAATTTTAAATGGATTCTCCAATTATCTTATACTTTGAAACATTGTTAGGAAGTAGGGAATAATAGTTATAAATTGTAAGTTTTTAGCATTGCTGGAAAAAAATATGTAGACATAATTCAAGAAAATTGCTTGATCCATAGAATCCATGGCATCAAATTATGCCTTTCTAAATGGTTCTTTATTCCTAAATATCTCCGAAAATATCGGTCGTAAGAAAATAATTCCACCGCGAAAATTACGCAAAAAAATTGCAGAATCAGATTCCGTTAGAAAAATAATACTTTTGCATTGAAGAAAACAAAGTTGAAGCACGCGCTGCGCAACAGGATGCTCAGAAAAAAATATGAAGAGGACGGAGTTTAATTGGAAGGAAAATGTAACAGGACACGTGTTTTACAGTTTTCACGTATACCCGATAGTTTTCGAGAAAAATGCCTGGTCCACAGAAATGTGGGCACCCTGTATTTTATTTAATTGCAACTTGCATATATTATAATATTAAATTTCCATATCTGAGAAATTATTTAAGGCATTGGACTTTATTTTTTCATTGAAATAATTGTTCTATTAAAATTTATAAATTATTATTATTATTATTATTAATTACACTAAAATAGAAATATGAGAATTTTGACATTATGTATGATATGAGAATTTTGACATTATGAGTAATATGTAAAGTTTAGAAATTATTATTATTATATTTTCTAAAAAGACATTATTTTATGTGTTTTGTCGTTGATAAAGTGCCAAATAAAACCAAAAATAATGCTATCAACTTTTTTAAGAATACATATTTTAACATACATATGGCCAAGCCATTATAAATCTTATCAAACTTTTTAATTTTAATTACAGCACCACGATGGCTATAATCACACTAATAAATTCTGCTAATCATTTTTGAAATTCATAATTTATATATTAAAATTTGTAGAAAACTGTACATTTTTTATTTACAAATTTAGTCAATATTAGGGTTCGAAAGTTATCAACATTTTAATTACTGGTAAATATCGAAGTAAAATTTGTGATTATTGGTAATTACAGACAATAAATTTATTTTTAATTAGGATATTAAAAAAATGAAAGAAATAAAATATAGAAAAATTTCCTTTTATTGAACACAAAAAAAACTTGTTTTAATGTTATAAAAAAATAACACTATATCCTATTCACATGAATTTTTAGTGAAATAAGATTTTAAAAAGCATAAACTATCTAATGTTTTTGATGTAAACTATCTAATGTATTTTATACTGTCCTCGCATGAATTTTTAGTGAAATAAGATTTTAAAAAGCATAAACTATCTAATGTTTTTGATGATAAGCATATCTTTGAAACAAAATATCCCATACAGGAAAAAGCTTTTTCTGTTTCAACACTGGTCATTCTGATAGTATTTAAACTTTGATACAGTTTTTCTAGATGCTCAGATCACTCTCCACTAGCCTCGAAAAGCTTCATTTCATTGGTTAAAGAAAAGCTGAGTGATAACTCATTTAGATTTAGCTTTTTTTGAAACCTCTTTGATGTATCTTTGAAGCATTGGATCACCTTCTTTATCTGCAAATTCTACATCTGAAATTTCATCTCCAGCAATTTCTTCTTGGATTTCTTCCTCTGCATCTGGCCAAAAAAGTCTGTTTTATGTTTCTTCAGCCAGTTTCTTAATGCTTTTAAGATTTGGCAATAAGAAGGGGTGTTCAGATTCAGAATCATTTCTTTTCAAGCATTCTGGATTTTCAAGATAACTTATTAACCCAATGACGTTCGTCATCCTATGCGAAGAGTATCATTCATGCAAGACTTTCTTAAATTGCATAGCTAATGCTGAATTGTGATTGCCTAATTCTTTTGAAATGAATTTCATGGAATTTTTCAACAATGAAGCGTCTTCACAAGAAAGCCCATTGACAACTATTTGAAAGGGGGCGAAGTACATCCACAAAATTTTCTAAACTCTTCCATTCTTCATGTGAAATTACCTCACTAATTCCGCTAACTCTTAAAGCTTTTGGAATACATTCTTTTAATTCAATAAATCTTGAAATCATAGAGTGTTGTTCCATCTTGTATGAGTATCTAGAATAAGTTTAAGCTTTTTTCCTTTCAAAGTACTTTTAATGATTTCTTGTACATAATCGTTTTTCAAAGAAGATTTTTTAAATATCTTGCAAATTTTTCTTTTAAAATCAATTCAATAGAAATTTCTGAAGCAGCACATTCATTTATCATAATCAATTGTGTCAATAGAATCAGTAACTGTCTCTAAAGTCAGAGGAATGTTATAATTGTCCCAGTCTTGAATATCTTGAAAATTTCCTTCATCTTCATCAAGCATGAGTTCCTCTTCAGTTTCCCTTTGCAGTTGCTTTAGGTGTGTTCCATGTGCAAGACACATTGATGAATGAAGCTATTTCCTTGCCAAATTTTATCATTATTGAAGCACCATCTGTTGTCACTCCTACAATGTGACATTCTAGATTCTAATTGTTTTTTAACAACTTCTGTGATTTTCTTACTAGTTAATTAGCCTTGAATGGGAATTAAACTCAAAGACCAATGTTTTGTTACTGATTGTACAACCGATCAACTTCCGGCAAGCACAGCTCCTACGAGGAGCAGGCAAAACTTTATGGACTAGACTGTACATTAATATTCATATATCTAAGATTCTGGGAAGACATATATTCGTCTATAGAAATTGAGTAATGAATTCTAGCTTTAATTAGACTCCCAAAATATTCAGATAGCTCAGTTTTCTTAGTTAGATAATAATTGTAAACTAAATTTTTTACACCATTCTCTGTAGTTGGTGGCATTTTGTCATAAATGTTTGTTGCCAAATTACTTTGAATAAATAAGAAATTGCAATTTGATTAAAACAAAATCTGTCTTTGCAAGCCATTTTTGCAATAGCAGAAGTTACAGACTTTTTAGGCAAAAATTGTGCAAAATTTGCCTGTTTCTTGCTTGAAGAATCACCAGCATTAACATCTTGAAAATCATTGGCATGAATCTTGTTTACATGAGCCCTCATTCCAGAAGTCAATCCACCGATAGTTTGGATCTTTGATCATTGGCATGAATCTTGTTTACATGAGCCCTCATTCCAGAAGTCAATCCACCGATAGTTTTAAAAATTTTACTGCACTTTAAGCACTCAGCTTCTTTGGATTTTCTTTTAAAGTATTGCCACACATTTGATTTTTTTTTTTTAGATTTTTTATGAAGGAAAATGTTAAAAAATAATTGATAAAATGAAGATAACAGCACTTTATATTGATAGAAATATTCAAATCAAAACATGTTTGGAACTTCCTAACTGTGTAGTACGTAGTATGCACTATGCAGACTCGAGCATCAAATTTTAAAATGGAGTTTAATTTGGTGATTTAGCAAAGCAAATGCATATTTGAAAATATTGGAGAGGAAAAGATTGGAATTTATGTCTTGTGAATATTTTAATCCACTTTGTCCTAGACTATTATAATCTACATAAATACTAAATAGATATGTTTAGGATTGGGACAAAATAGAATTTAACTGCTTTTCAGAAACTTAAAATGACTTTAAAATTAATTTTTCTTTTTCTATACAAACACGAAAATTGGTTTTATGATAGACTTTAAATAAATTAAAATTTGATTTTTAAAGCCAGTAATATTGGTAATAGTTATTTCGGTAATGGTAATTTTTTTATTATTTTTAGAAATCAGTAATTATAGAATTTCGAACCGTAGTCAATATCCATCAACATGTTAAGAGGGAAAAATTGCAATATCTTAACAAATAATTTTTAATATGTCATTTCTATTGAGAAAAACTCAAAAACGTGAATTGAGAATAAGGAAAAAATAAAACATTTTAGTCAAAAACGTTTTGGACTATTTCTATTAAAAACTTTTCTATTGCTTAGTAGTGCTGTATTTATTTTTTGTTTTGATATGAAAGAAGCAATTTAATACCTGCTTAAACCTATTTAAGGTAAAAATATTCCAACAGATTAAAAATACATTTAATGTCATAATATCAGGTCTAGTAAAAAGAAAACCATTATTTTTCCAATAGATGGCTTTAATAAATTGTATCTCCCGCTCTAAAAGTCCGATCAGTTTACACTAGATGGTGTTAGAAAGCTGACATTTTGTACTAAAAATCTTATTTGACAGTTTTGTGAATGATTGACTCAGTTTTGTTTGAGCTCACATCAAATATGGACACCAGCAAAGAGAAAATACGCTATATTTTACAGTTTTTCTTCGATAAAGGTGAAAACGCAAGCCAAGTGGCTGAAAATGTGAATAGTGTTTATGGTTCTGATAATGTAATAGCCAATCAAGCGCAGTTTTGGTTTCATTGATTCCGTTCCGGTAATTTCGATGTCAAAGATACATCACGCTCTGGAAGGCCAATTGTCAAAAATGTGGAAAAGATCATCGAAATGACTGAGTCCAACCATCATATAAGCACTGTTTCTATTACCCAGGAGCAAAACATTGCACAAAAGACCGTTTGGAATCATTTGGAAAAGGCTGGATAAAAAAGAAGCTGGATGTATGGGTGCCACACGAGTTAACGCAAAAAAACCTCATGGAACGAATTTCCATCTGTGAATTGCTGCTGAATCGCAACAAAGTCGACCCATTTCTGAATCAGATGGTGACTGGCAATGAAAAGTGGATCACTTACGACAATGTCAAATGAAAATGGTCGTAAAGTCGACCCATTTCTGAAGCAGATGGTGACTGGCAATGAAAAGTGGATCACTTACGACAATGTCAAGTGAAAATGGTCGTAGTCGAAGCGCGGTGAGCCGGCGCAAACGGTGGCCAAGCCAGGATTGACGGCCAGGAAGGTTTTGCTGGGCATTTGGTGGGATTGGCAAGGAATCATATACTATGAGCTGCTCCCCTACGGCCAAACTCTTAATTCAAACCTGTACTGTGAACAATTGGACCGTCTGAAGGAAGCAATCGCCCAGAAGCAGCCAACTTTGGCCACTAGGAAAGGAATTGTGTTTCATCAAGACAACATCAGGTCACACACATCGATAGCAACTCGCCAGAAGCTCCGGGAGCTTGGTTGGGAGATTCTTATGCATCCACCAAGTGATTACCACCTGTTCGTGTCCATGGCGAACTATTTTGCTAGTAAAAAATTCGCCTCAAGAGAGGCTTGTGAAAATCGACTGTCCCAGTCTTTTGCCAATAGGGACAAGGGCTTCTATGAGAGAGGCATAATGGAATTACCTTCAAAATGGCAACAAGTTATCAAACAAAACGGCACATATTTGACCTAAATCGGATCATTCTAAGTATGTTAAATAAAACCTTCAATTTCATGCAAAAATAATGGATTACTTTTTACAACTGCACACATTCCAAATATATCATTTCCATCTTAACATCTATAATTGGGATTATCAATAATCCTACTTAGATGAAGATATCTCTTAAGATAAAAGTGACTCTATACAGTTCTTATTTGATTTTTATCCACTGTAACCATTCTATTCCTCTATAAAGAACTTAAAATAAGAGCTTTTACTTTTGGTAGTTCAAAATTGGATCCTCATAAGAGAGACTTAACAGACAATCTACCCCTAACTACTTGCCAAATGCATTAGATTCAATGTTCAAGGCCAATAAAGGGACAATAAAACTCCTCTCTTGGCTCTTAGATTAGCAACCTCATTTCCACTAATATCTGTATATCCATGTACAGGTATGGATGGAAGCACAAGCTATAGCCAGCACAGCAATGAATTTGATCACATTCCTAAACAAGTTATGTAATAGAACAATGATTATCTTAATAATAATGCACAAAATATATATATAATATGAGATACAAGCATTCTAGATAAATTATCCACCATTTATCTAGAATGCTTGTATCTGAGGTTTCTTGAAAAAAAAGGAGTTTTTTAGAATTTAGGGCATGAAATATATAATACATTTATTTTTTTATTTTTATATATATATATATATATACCAGAGCGAAGGGAGAATCAACAGAAGTTCTATTAATCAAAGAGTTTACTTAACGTCGGATAGACAAACACCGTTTGCTAAAATTGAGAAATAATTGTTATTAGATGATTAACAAAGTTGGGATTCCAATATTTTCCCTTCGCTGCATTTATATTTGGGTAAATTATCGTTGAAACATATGAAATTTTGACTAATTCGCGTTATAATGAATATTAATCTACGCTTTTCCCAGTGTTATTCTTGATTATAAACGCTTAAGAGATTTTCGTCTTCGTATTATCGATTGAAGAATGAAAATGTCATTACTAAAGCAAAACATTTGATGAATTTTCTGCTTCTAGCAAATTTTAAACAATATTCTTTCTTCGATACCAACAATAATTACTTTTTTCCCCCTTCTTTCCTTCTTCTTCTCTTTAATTAATTTAAAGGGAATTAAATTACTAGAATTTTTTTAAACACGATTTAGAATTCTAACATGAGAGAGTAAAACGTTAATAGATTTCACTAGAAAAATTTTGCGTGTATATATATATGCACCTTGAGCTAAAGAAATGTTGCAGAAAATTAACATTTTCTATCCTTAAAAATACTAATTAAAAATTGTTACGAAAATTATTATAAGTTTAGGAGAAAATTCGCAATTTTTGCAATAAAAAATTTAAAAAAAAAATGTGTAGTTTTAATATATTCACAGTTTATGACATTAGCATAAATTGTTAACTAAGCTTCAAAGAGATAAATAATAATAAGTTAATATATTTTTTCGATTATTATTATTGCGAACAATAACAGAAAAATAAATTGTATTGCTTTACAAAGATTAAAGTTTGAGAAAATAATTATACGAGTTCTGTCGAGATTATAATTAATAATAATAACAATAACGAGAGATAATTAATTCTTCTACCATCTGTCATACCGAGCGAAATACAAATTTACCTTTTGTTAAGTCGTTCTCTGTTAATAGGTCGGCTTTATGCTTAAAACGAGAATTATTAATAAATTATAACTGTATTCTTTACGGTAATCGCGCAAAATATTTTATAATTAATTTTTACGTGAGCGTGGAATGTTCCAAAATTGCTCTATGCATGCATTGTCGAATGGAAGAATTATTACTAACTGAACGGGAGGAAAATATTTTTCGGTACATTATATTAATTTTAAAAATATAAAAAGTATCGATATAACTTCATCATAAATGATTTTACCGTTTTCTTTAATATTTTTATTAATTATAAACATAAAATCTCGGTAATCTGACAAAAATGGAAACGTTGGCAATGCACAGTTTTATGCAATAAAAAAGGGAAATAGTTACTAACCGATGATGAAAAATATCTCAATATTTTTTGATATACTGCAGTAAGATCTAAAAATAGATTTAATCTCTTGATGGAAAGATCATCAGACTCGTTTTCAACTTTTATCTAGATTGGTTTTTCGACATGAATATTCCTGCAACTACTACTGTTGAGCAAAGTAAAAAGATGACAACGTGATCAGCAACAATAATATTATTAAAGTTGTTAAAAATTCTATTAAATATTAATGTGGTATGAAGTTTGTATTATATTACAACGTTTTAGATCCAAAAAAGTATAAAAAGCAGCGATAGTATCGAGACGCCATTTTAAACCGATTTCTACGTGTATCCCGGTTTTGTACTGGATACGTTTGGATTTAATAGGATTTTTAAAACATACGAGTGGCAATTTATAAAAGAAAATGGTATGTTAATTTTAATGCTAGTGTGTTATATTACACAAGATCATGGAAATCATCGATCACGGAGATTTATCTACATTCTCCACCATCTTATGTCATCTAATTTTATCTTATAAGTAATTGTAATATTTTAAAGGCCTCATCGTTATAATAAGATTTGATTTTCGAAATTTAAACAATTCTAAGCAAAAAAAATAAAAAAATAAGGATATATTTTTAAAATGCTATAAAAATTAAGAATTCAACGAAGGTACTTCGCTTTTTAGATGTTATGGCGTCGTTAAGAGCCACCGAATGAGACAGTGATATTTTATCCACGAACTTTGTTGTTTTAATTCTAAAAAAGTCACTTATCGTTGACTTCAGTTTTTTCTAAACATTATATTACTATTAATGTTTCGTTAGGAAAATTTTTGGGCTCACTAAAATGGCAAACTTGTTAAAATAATAGAAGTTAAAGTAGAAAACGTGGAACAGTGATTTACAAAGATTTATCGGGTATAAATTAATATGCGTGTAAAAATACATTTAGTCAAGAAAATATGTTAAAATTTTAATCGATTCATGTAAAAAAGAACTGTAGGATGCCTCATAAAATAAAAATATATATACTATATTTATATATAGGAAAATATATCGGGATATATTTATAAAATTCGTATGCGGGAGACTTGATAAAGATTGACACGTAGTGAATTTGGCTCTGACTACAGAAAGGATCTTTTAAAACACTCACGTCAAAAGTACTTATTGACAAGAGGAAGAGTTTATGGAGAATCCGCATGCATACCTTAGTCACATCCATCATTTATGTGAAAGAGTGTTATCAAATCAGCATTCAACACTGCCCTTGTCGTGCATGTCATAAATAAGCAGACAATGAAGATAATTGCCGTCATTGGATATCCTTTATCATTTTCTTTTAGAGAATATTAAGAAAAAAGTATTTGGTTAAAGTCTAGTCGAAAATTTTAATGTACAATCGCCAAAAAAAGAAAAAAGGAAACTGCAATTAAAAAGTTCTTGCAAATATTCCAAAGTTTTAATGTATTTGAACCGTGTCTTCACCAACAAATTGCGACTTTTTAATAAGCTATCGGTATGTTTAAAATGTCAAAGGTCGCAGCGACTAAAAAAACGATAAAAGAATAGTGAATATATTTATTAAATAAAATAAAACAGAATAAAAAATAATGATTAATATTTGATAACCGAAGCACTAAAAAAAAAAAAAAAAAAAAAAAAAAAAAAAAAAAAAAAAAATAATAATAAAAAAAAAAAAAAAAAAACTTACGTTTTCGAAATTGGAATTTCTCAATTTCTATATTTTCGAAAAGCCAAAGTTCAGTTTACTTTATATTCATTTCCATTATTCAATACCTACAGTATATCAAAGAATGACTGATAAAAACTACCTTTTTTCATTTTTGTTTCCTAAAATTCCGGACTGAAACAAACTTTATATAAGTCTCGAAGCATCTTTCTTGTTCCCATTTCTCGAATCAGTGTGTTCTCTGGAGATGACTTCCATGTTACCTCTCTTCTCAGATATGAAAGTTCTTTCTAAATTCTGGAATTATCTAATGTATTTTTTCAAACAAAAAAATAATATATATATATTTATAATAATGTTATATATTATTATATATGTTATATACACGAGTGTGTGTGTGTGTGTGTGTATATATATATATACTGTATATATAATATAGCGAATGATATTATAAAAAATAAAATAAATTTATAAATTTATTTTTTATAAAAAAGCATTTTATATGTATGTATGTATGTATGTATGTATGTATGTATGTATGTATGTATATTATGTATGTATGTATGTATGTATGTATGTATGTATGTATGTATGTATGTATGTATGTATGTATGTATGTTGTATGTATGGATGTATGTATGTGTATGTATGTATGTATGTATGTATGTATGTATGTATGTATGTATATATATATATATATATACTGTATTTATAAACTATGTATATATTTGTGAGTATACAGTTTTCTTCTGAAAATTCGCGAAATGCGTAAGTCAGTAAATAAAGCGAACTATCGTCGAAATTGCGCAAAAAATGATTTTTTAATATGCATACATTAATAATATGCATTATAATTTAATAAAATTTTATTTTTGTATATTTTTTGATTTTATATCCATCAAAATATGAGTGAACCTGTCTAGAATGTTGATCTCGTAAGGGCGCGAATTTTTAATAACAGTTTTAATAATGTCTTATAAAATTTTACTAAAAATATTTTGAAGAAATACAATTCTAGAATTATAAAAAAATAGATATAAATAAAGCACTTGTACATTTAATTTATGGAGGTGTAGTATGTGAGATTCTTTTCCATATCCTACAACCAATGGTTATCCGAGCGACCATTTAAATTGCTTGGATTTATGCTTGAGGAATTGAAATTTTGGATAATTTTATCATTAGAAAACACGAAGAAAGGATTAATCATATTGAAATTAATAAACTCGAATTATTATAATGTATTTTCCAAATATATAGTCAGCACGAAGTATATAATAGTCAACATTACTATACAGGGTGAAGAAAATCATCGTCGTAAAATTTTGTGTAATGATAGAGGACTTCGAAACAAGTTGAAAATTATGGTCTAAATGGGACCTCGAAACAAAATGTCTAATGAACATATGGTCTAAATGGCACCGTTTTCGAGTTATAACCTTTAAAGCCAGTCAATCAACATCGAGTAAAGCGTCACGACGCGTCGCGTTGCCAAGACACGTCGCTCGCCTTCTTATTACCCTGTAGTAAATGGGAGAGCCATGCAATGTGACGCATCTTGGCGACGCGATGCATAGTGACGCTTTGTGTAGTCGATGGTGATTGGTTAGCTTTAAAGGGTTATAACTCCCAAAATGGTGCCATTGAAATCATATGTTCATTAGACATTTTCGATTTGTTTCGAGGCCCCCTATCAGTACAAAAAATTTTACGATGAAGTTTTCCTTCCCCCTGAACGAAGTTTTTCTTCATTCTTCTTCATTCTTCATTAGACTATCATCAGTGAAAAGAATTTCAATAATTTAAAATTGATCTCGTTTAAAAGTCTACCATGAATTATGATAAAATTCATTAACAATTTTATCTACAGAAAACAATATCGTTATAAAACTAAATTTATCTTTAACTATTGAAATATTTTCGAGTCTGATATCATGAAAAAATTTTACTCTGCAATTAGTATGATAAGCTTATAAATATATTGCTTTATTTATAATTAATTTTTATAATATTCCTCAATTAAACGTTTTTAAATAGTAGTAATAAGCAGTTCTGGAAAGAATTAATTGCCTATTTGCATTGCATGGCCGCTGTTTTGGAATCAATGAAATTCAATGCATAATCTTTCAATTATTTTAAAAAAAAAGATCTTTTAAATAACTGATTCAAAAGTTATAAACTTCAGAAATTTGAAAATCCACCATATTTAAATGGTTAAAGTTATAGGGTAGCAAAATGCGGCGTCAAAACACCTTCAATGGCAGAACTTCTCTACTGAAATTCCTTGAAAAACCTATCAATTGGTTCGAAAAGTATTAGCGAGGCAGACTATCGATCTTATAAGCTTTAATTTGCTCTTTATGGAAATTAGGCTAAATAGGATCTGTTTATCATTTTTATATTTATAGACTTCTTTGTAAAAGAGTTAGTTAAAACCATTGCCAGTCTGGCCAGCCTTTGACGAGCTCCTAAATGATCTACTGCCATATATCCTATATACAAAATTGACAGCGTAACATCTTCGAAAATAATCAAAATAAACATAATTTTTCTACTGAAAAAGGTATAGATATGTTTAAGTTTAAATATATTTATTGTATTTGATAATGAAGAAGTTCTAGAACAATGTTCTCTTTTTCACCTGGAGCACCAAAAATCTCAGGGTAGCCCCGACTACACATGAAAACAACTTCAGTTATCGTATTTGATAATGAAGAAGTTCTAGAACAATGTTCTCTTTTTCACCTGGAGCACAAAAAATCTCAGAGTAGCCCTGACTACACATGAAAACAACTTCAGGCAAGAAAAAGCCCAACATGCTACACACATATATATATATAGAAAGATTGTTAGGAAGTTTTTTACTCAAAAAGTTATCTTTTAATTTTGTTACAAACTGAGAAAAAAATCTATAAATGCAATTATGAAAATATCTAAGTTCGGGCAATATAATAACATTGATAACGATAATGACGTGATAACATCCTTTACTTTCCAGTGTTAAAAATTTTTTGTACAGGTAAATTATAAAAAAACAATAACAAAATTTCTTTTAATGCTGACAAGCAACAATATAATTACATTATCATCATCATTAATATCATTATATATGTCTGCGCTCAGGTATTTTTATAACTGCGTTTATAGGCTTTTTTTTTGGTCTGTAACAACGTTAAAAAGAATTTTTTTTTTCAGTTAGAAAAAAGACTTTCTCCAAATCCTTTTATTTAAATTAACAATCGAATAACTAGCGGGAACAGAAAAAAAATAACGTTTTTTGTAACTATGCTAATTAATTTTATGTCAGTTAATAGAATGGGAAAAAAGAAGATATTCTGAATTCTGTATTAGCTTAAAATAATAATTTTAAAAAATAATAATAACCCGTAATCTAACCCACGATAATGCGAGTCATTGTGTAAATTGTGTCTTGGGAAAGACTTTTCCCTCAAAAATTACGACCCTTTATCGTTATCGTTTAAATATCGATCGCAGTTTGCACTCTAATCGAAACTAGCCACAGTTTAAATAGCTACTAAGAATAAACATGGCGACTATCTACAGTTTTAAATAGAAAATGTCGCCAAGTAACGATAAGGTTTCTGTTAAAATGGATTTTTGGTTGAAAAATTGCCAGCACTTTATTATTATTTTAAACAGGAATTAACGCACGTTTAATAGAGATATTTTTTTTTTTTTTAAATTCGGAGCAAAATTTAAGTGACTTGTCAAGAATAAGAGAAATTTATTTTATACTATATGCATTTAAAAATTTATGTAAGTCAATTGCTCCTAGTATATATCTGCAAAAGCGGCATTGAAAGTTTCAATAAGTAAATATAATGTACTGCCATTTTATTCATAAATTAACATAATAAAGTAGTATTTTTTTCTGCAATAAACTTTCTTTTTATTGTCTGAAGTTGGCGTATAGTGATTTTTTGGCTTTTAATATAATTACTAGTAAAAAAAAAATATTTTTTCGGTGAAAAATTTCGTTTTTTTTTTGTTTCAAATTCATCCATTTAGGTTAGTAATTGAATAACTAATAAGAAAAACGGAAGCGAGAAGAATAGGCTACTTTATTTCTCTTCAAAAAAACAAAGACTTTGAAAAAAACCTTATTGTACTTTTATAATGAAATTTGTTTATGTTTTAACTAAAAAAAACGAACTGTATATTTTGCAAGAGAAATGTAAGACATATATATATATATGTATATACATGCAGGGACTTTCAGAGGAAATGAGAGATACAGGGTAACTAATATTTTTAAGGCCCTTCAAAAAAAGACAAAATTGACAAGTATACAGTGGTAAATGTATCAGAAAAGTGAAACCATTGATAGACAACTTCAAATTTTGACAAACACTGAAGCTCGAACAGTATAAAAATGTACAAATATATATTTTCTAACATATTAAGTTATAAATTGAGGCCCTCAAAATCGCGAGAATCGGGACAGCCGCCCTTCTTGCCCCTCTCTGATAGCACTGTCAGGGCCGGTCCTAGCTATAGGCACCCGCATAGCGCGTCAAAAGTTGAAGATTGTTAGTATACTGTACTAATGATAAAGCCTCATATTTTATTTTGTTTTTCTATTTGGGGCGCCAAAAACTCTTGGGCCGGCGCTGGTCACTGTATACATAATCTAGATCAACTCATAATAAAATCATTCAGAATGATTACCTATACAAAATTGTTAATAATATAAAAAATTTTAATTCATACTTCTGCTTTTGTTGTTGTTATTATGTTCATTTTTATACTTATAAATCTTCCCGAACATTTTTTTTTTAATTATTATTAATAATCATCTCTTTTGATTCTTTGATCTAAAGGGTTGATCTCACGTCAAACATAGATATTAAAACGGTGAAAAGCGATAAGTTTCTCTAACATAAAGAATTTGATAAATAATTCGAAACGTATCTTTAGAACGAGATGTAAAATCTTAGAATAATTACGATCCAAAAGACTTACTAAATCCTTTATTTCTCTCGAGATTTGAATCCCATTATAATTTCTCGGAAATTTAGAAAACGTTTTATCAAGATCGCTCTTAATTTACAGGCGAATGATGAGAGATAGAAAAATAACAATAAATTTGTGTTTTAAACAATTTTATCCGCCGATTTTTTTAGGGAAAATTTTCTTTTCTTTTGTCATATTTAAATTTTTGAAATAAAAGAGAAAGAAATTTAATAAAGCGAAACATTAGGATAAATATTTAAAAAAATGATTAAAAATTTCTCTCTTTAACATTTAATTCAGTCATATTTAAATTTTTGAAATAAAAGAGAAAGAAATTTAATAAAGCGAAACATTAGGACAAATATTTAAAAAAATGATTAAAAATTTCTCTCTTTAACATTTGTCATGCAACAGTAGTTTATATTGTTTACGTATGTCGATATAATTATCGTAAAATATCGTCTTTATTACTGTAATTGTCAAATCTTGTGCAATCTTACAATTATAGTTCTATTCTCTAATGTATCATTGCACTTATAATTGCAAATTATATTCTCCAGCAATCGAAAATCGTAATTCTAGCATTAAGAAGATCTCTGCACAGTTTCTACGAAACATTACTAAGATTTCCAAACCTCACACTGCAAAATTTTCTGCCAGTTGTAACTATGGTACCAGGTACCGAGAACTACACGAGTTTAATCAAATAAAAATTAATATTTTACTAAATATCTAAAAAAAAATATTAAATTGCAAGTGATCTTTTTAAATTATTGCTGCGTTACAAGTTAAAATTCCTAATGTATAAGTCCATTTGCACATAATTTTTAATAGCCAAAAATCGCTTCAAGTACCATAAACATATAGCATGAACATCTTGCACAAGTGCAAACGTTATTTTCTGATGATAAAATTATAAAATTTCATCTCATAAATTCTTACACGTCTGAAACTAACTAACAATTCATTTGCGATATAAAATTTTCGTAATTTTAATATATTAAAAGCATCTAGAGTAATAATGCAGCACGCATGCAGTACATCAAACCTTAATCCATTATAATGTATAACCAATTTTAATTGTAAAGCGTCATATTACGTACAGATTAAACAATAATTATGAGCAATTTTGTTATTAATTTCACAATGGATAAGTACGAAAAAGTAACCAACTATCTGTGTAACTTATTTCAGATGCATACAGTCTAAAAGTAGTAATACTTTATCATTTTATATACTTTAATATTAATTAAATCTAATATAAATAGTATGAATAAACGAGAATAATCATTTTTATTTTATTTTATTAAAATTAAGTCGGAAGAAACATTCGAGTAGCGCATCTCTCCATTAATATATTTGGATTTTTTATTTTTTAAATTTAATTTTATAATAATGATATATTATTTTTCCAAATAATTAAAGTACTCGAAACCACTGGTGAAACTTTCTCTTCGGAAATAATAATTGGAGTATTGTTTCCATGTACTCTATGAAATACTACTTAAAGGTTAAATTAACGAGGAATTGTACCGAATTTAAACGGTATATACTTAAGTGTACGATAATGATAGCAATGCCAACATCTTAAATAATCTCTCTCTATTAACTACTGCATTAAAAAAGCCACGGGTCAATGATATATTACCAAAGAAAGTCGTCGTCGTCATCTCGACTTCTTTGATTTTTACGACTTTTTTCTTCTTATAAATGGAGAATTTTTACTGCTATCTCTTACCCAAAGAATATTTATTTATTTATTTATTTTTCTGTTAAAAATATCCTAATTTAAAATCAGATTTTTGAATTTTCATTAAATCGGTAACAATCATTTATAAGGAATAAAATTTTCAAAATTTGGTTAACGTTATTTCGAAATGTAAACTTTGCTGTTAATTATAGAATATTAACATAATTTTACAGATTGTACACTTACTGATATAATTAATGACTATATGCAAACATTAGTTACAAAATTACCTGAAAGTAGCCCTGAGGGAAATTACATACAAAATTTTAGACAGAAAATAAATAATATTTACCTTTAATAATGTTCTGTACAAATTTGGAAGTCGTTAATTCTTGTTACTAGTATGTGTAATGCATGGTAATTTTTTTTTTTGGTCATATTATATATGATGATCTAGATGGTAAACCAGAACACACCCATCATTTTTATGACTATGCAACTTGTTGAAATACAATTGCACCAATCACAAAAATGATAAGTATGATGAGGTATACAGTCTTTTTTACCGGCGATCGTATCTGAAAAAATGATAATTTGTTCTACTTAATATAAGCTTAATGGATTAAATCTAATATCTTTTTTAAGTTTTTCTTTGAATTACACGATGGGTCATTTTTGTAAAAAAAAAATAACACACAGTTTTATTTTATTTATTTTTTTGCGTTGTACCTCTTTCGGATCAGCATCATTCACTCTTTACAATCATCAGTTGCTCTAAATCCCTGGGAACAGAAACGTCCAGATTTCGATAGTGGGATTACCCAGAATTCAAGAGAAACACGCTGTTGTCATGGAGACGACTCCAATTGAACAAAAGAGGCCATAGAAGGAAAAGGGTCGTGAATGGTTTCCTTTTGTTACCAAACATAACAACATAATAAACAATTATATGTATAGAGGTGGAAGCCTTATTCTTCCATCCAGTTTGGTAATATATATATATATATATATCGAAATTTTAAAAATTATAATAATTTAGACTGTATACTTACGTCATGGGTTGATCTTCGATTCTTGTACAGGTGCGAGATTCTGAAATAAAAATTAAAAAATTATCAGCATCGAATCATTAAAAAAAAAAACTACATTGTTAAATATAATAATCCAATTAAACTCATTCTTTAAGGATATGCTAACTGTTTTGTATCAAATTTATATTCTACTATCTATTTATTTACTCGGAGAATATTTTGACAGCTGTCTGCTTGGACTATCGTGGGAATTTCTATGTTGGCGTGTCTGAAATCCAGAAATGCGAATTTTACTGAAAATCCTCCATTGAAACATTACTAGATTCTCAATCGTATAAAGCCCATCCTTAGAGAATAACACAGATAAATATACATATATGTATATGTATACCGTACCATATACGTACACGATACGTCTTTGCTTATACGAATCATCATATATCTAAAGTTTAAAGATGTACAATGTGTCTCTTTCGTACAAGCATCTTTGAAATAATGTAATGGAAGAATCTCCAATGACGTATGCTTGCATTTTATACAACGGTCGTAAGTTTGCTTTACTGTTTTACATAAATTACAATTTATAACTGAAACGTTTAGTTATGTTATTCAGTCGTAAATAAAAGCGTGAGGATGTTTTACTGTACTGTAATTAAGATAATATTCGCGTCGTTTATAACTAACTAGAAGAGAGAATTTTCTAGGAAGGAATTCCGACTTTTCGGCTTATTTACACGGTTGTTTGTAAGCAAAATGATACTCGGTGATAATTAATATCTTAAAGAAGAACTTAGGAAATAAAATAACCACGATGAGATAACGTTAACTATTACTGTATACCAGAAAGATGATAAATTATCTTGCTCTGTATCTATAAATTAAATTATTATAAAATATGTAAAATTACACTTGCATCTATAAAATGTGGAAATAAAGAATGAATTTTTGATTTTCGGACTAATTTTTAAAGGAATTCCTTCAGAAAACCGAATAAATTTAAACATTACTAATATTTTTATTTCTCGACAATAATAATAATAATAATAATAAATGAACTAAAACATTAATTATTTTTGAGAAGAAACATTAAGTTACAAAAATGCTGTTTATAAAATATATATCTTATCTATTATTTTTGTAGTAGTATGTGGAATAGAAGAGGAGTGATCATCATTGCAAAGCTTATTATCTGACAGAAGATGAATGAATAGTCGAAAGCAGAAAGAGGTACATCTATCTTGTTAAATGTATTTTGCTTTTGTTGGGAGTACTAGTACGACTAAAGCACCCAATGAATTGTTGCTATAATTCCACAATAAACAGCAGTGCTAACTAATCAACATTTTTCGTCATTTTATTAATTAACCGGGTTCTATCTGTTTCTTTGATTTGTAATGGAAGATGGAGAGAAAGAATATCCATTATATAAAGCGAAGCGAGAAAAATCTGTTGAAGCTCATCTACTTTGCCTGAATAAAAGAAAAGTTGATGAAAGAGCTGTCGAGCTGATTAAAAACGTTACTAATAAATTGCCATGACAAACAAGACTTGTAGAATATTTGATGACTGTATTCATTAATTTTCGCATCTCCCTATTAAAAACATCTTACGGACTTTCGCAAATGTTGAAATTAATTTCAGTTTAAAAACTTGGATAAATATTTAGATATTTTTTTCTTTTTTTTTCTTCAAAGCTTAAACTAAAAGCATTTTTAGATTTTACTAAGTAAACATTTATATTTTCTACATAATTTGATTTTCTTTTTTCCATTCAAGCTTTTATAATTTCGGTTATACATGTATAAACTTTTTTATTATAATAAAAAAAATTAAAAATTTATATTAATACAAAAATCACTTCTGTCCGAATAGTTTTGATTTTATTAACCAGCTGATTTTAAAAAACGGCGATCTAAAATTTTGCACCTTTTTTCAAAATCCAGTTTACAGACAACATAATTAAAACGAGACTTATAAAATGCGATATAGTAATGCGATTAAATTAGTTTAATTTTACAGATAAAGTAGTAGTACAGATACAATTTAAAAATTTTCGAAATAAAAACCAAGATTCCAAGACTAAGTAAAACTCAAGATCTTGGGGGAAAATCCAAGCATTGGAGCCCTGCTCTCGCATCGACTGAGTCAGGGTGGATTCACACTGCGTCCGACTCGAGAATCGGACTCGACTTGTAATCGTGAACGATTTGTTCGACTGTGGGCTGTAGCATTCACATACGGCAGCAGCCGACTACTCGTAGCCAATCAAATTGTCACTTAAGTAACCCAAGCTCAACTAATCAAGATAGCTGTTATATAGCTACCGTTTAATTTTAAAACAAACTGGCGAAAATATTGGATGATGATACATTATTTGAGATAGTTTCAAAATCTACATTATTGATGTTGAAGAAATGTAGTTTTGATTATAATCATATAAATCATTGAAGTTTATTAATGTCCGTTATATCAATCAGATGAACGTATAAGAATATGAAGAGTTATCGGAATGTTCCATCCAGGAAGTTATGTGACAATCGGTGTAACGTAAATTTATTAAAAAAACTTTGTCGGCGAAAATAAAAGCATTAAACTAAATAATTACGTAGCAGCGACGTCTTTTAATATGGAAGTTTCTTATTGGTGGCTGCTATCCGACTGTTCAGCCTCGATTTCGAAATATTCAACTTTTCGAATCGGTCCGACTCCGACGCATAATCGGATCAATCGGGTCGGTTGCTATAGAAACACGACTACAAGTCGGGTCTGACTCTCGAGTCGGACGAGTGTGAATCCACCCTAATGCACCGAAAACATCTGCTTTTATTTCGTCTTCATCGGTCGCCCCCGATTAAAGTGATTATTACTGTAAATGTTAATTACACTATCGGCAACAGTATTTTCACTCGGATTTCTGAAAATGTTATTACCGATAATTACCATTTACAGTAATTATCATTGCTTTTATTGTTTTACACTCTCCCGTTTTCTGTGATTCACATGGACTAATCAAACATCTGCAGTTGGAATACAGAAGAACTGGTGAACTTTGAATTAAAACTTCGTTAGAAAAGCGATTTTTATTTTTTAAACTGCAATGAATGATTTTTATAAGCAATTTTATTACCCAGTAATTTTTCAATTGTATTGCATTGATTTGAATCCGTTCCTAAGGATTTGATTGCATAAAGCGGCTGATTTTATTAAGCAGCGATTTTATAAAGCGGCGGGAACTGTATATACTGGATAGACTGCTCAATATTAGCAACAAGTGAAGCACTGAAGTGGTGAGATTACGTGGTATAATAGTCTTATTGGGGTACTACACCCATCATATTAACATAAATGTGATACACCTGGCCACCAAATAATGCCGTATCAAATAATCGACGATATAGATACTTTACGACGTTGCTGGTGGGTTAAATCAATGTAGCGGGACGGCTTCACTTGCTAGCATTGAGATCAATCCAGTATATATTTAGATTGTTGGGGAAGGCCAGTCAGTTTTCTAAACAGACACATATGCCATCATTATTAATTCTATGTTCTGAACATAAATTCCCTTATTTCTAACAGTAGGCCTACCGAAAAGTATCAAAAACTCGTGTCTGTAATTTACTAGGTGAAAATTAAAACGATAGTTAGAAATATTGAAGTGAAATGATCAGCGCCGAATATAGGCGAGAGCTATATGGGCTTGAGCCTAGCGCTCCGCAAGAACTCAGAATCCAATATTCAAATATAAAAAATGATATACAGGATGTTTAATTTTGCTATGGTGATAATGAACATAATTTTATATTATATCAATTTTTTACTCCCTATATGGGCTTGAGCCTAGCGCTCCGCAAGAACTCAGAATCCAATATTCAAATATAAAAACTGATATACAGGATGTTTAATTTTGCTATGGTGATAGGAAGTAAAAAATTGATATAATATAAAATTACGTTCATTAAGTGCAATAATTGAAATGAAAATGAATACAGTATTCGCGAAAGTTTATGAGATAAAAACGGATGAACCGTTTTTAAGTCTGTTCGTTGAAAAGATCGTGAGAAAAACAGTATTAAAATATTAGTCGATCGAATAGCCCTCCCTAAACCCGAATGAGCACTTCACAAGAACAAATACTTGCATTTTCAATATTTCTAGTAGTAGTAATCAAGTATTATTTATATCTAATAAAACAGTATATATTGTATATTAGCCTGTTTCCAGAGTCTATAACTATCCTATATAATTAGGTAAATACATATGATAAAATGTCAGCGTGAAATCACTTGTTTTCCGTCCATCCTGATCCTGACATTACATTAATTAAAAAATTTTATTTTTTTAATCATGCATGTAAAATTAAGTTAATGAATATTTTTCGGAGGAAAAACATATGATAAAATGTCAGCGTGAAATCACTTGTTTTCCGTCCATCCTGATCCTGACATTAAAAAAATAAAATTTTTTAATTAATGTAATCATGCATGTAAAATTAAGTTAATGAAGAATATTTTTCAGAGGAAAAAAATTATTATTTTTGTCGAGAAATTATTCAGGAAAACAGCAATTTGAAATTTTCAATTTGGTTAATAGCATTTAATAATATATTTTTATAATACCTGTATAAATTGATAAAAAAATGAGGTCCATTGGTAAAAATAATTGTCAATTCCTATATAAATAGTAAATTGTAAATAACTTCAATGAAAAATTTTAATTTTGAGATAAAAATTAAACACAAAGTTTTAAAAGTCACATTTAGAAACAAATATTTTTATAGTTTTATTAATAATTTAAAACATTTAATTAAATATAAATTTTTTCAAAAGAATTTGATCCTTAATTTTATTATTCCAAAACAATTGCAAGTTTTTCTTCAAAAATACTTTTTACAGGAGTAAAAACATTTAAATTATGACAAATATTACAGTGCAAAAATCAACAAATCTATTTCTAATACTATAATAATAGATACACATCTGTTTAACATCTTAATCATCAGAAAACTGAATTAAAAACTAATTGTACTTATAATCATTTTACAGTTATAAATATAGTACTGTAACCTGAAACAGTTATCACAAAACATGGCACATTTACATACCATTATCTATATATATAGAAGTTTTAAATTATTTAAAATTCTATATATAATTTCTCTAGTACAAATAAAATTAAATTTTATTTCAATAAATAAATTTTCTATAATTGAATTAATCCTTTTCTCTCTTCCCCAAAAATCACTCATATCTATGCCAGCTACATTCAGTTTATAAAAATGATAAAATTTTTTAAAAATCTGTAAATTGATGAATTTTTCAATAAAAAACAAAATAAATATAAAATGTAAACCAGATTTTAATATGTATTAGCATACCTCACTTTATAGCACTTCTCAATTATATTATATATTTTAGGGATTTTTCGAAAGTATGGCAACATTACGTACACTAATACTTCTTGTGTGTTTTCTTAAAAAAATCCTTATATAAAAGTTATAACAATATTTTATTGTACGGGTAATTTTATGAGAAAAATAATATGAGAAATTTTTAATAATTAAGCTAAAATAAATATTAAATTAAATTGAGAGAATTTTTAAATCTTCTTTATTATGAATGAAGACGATTTAAGAAATATCATTTAAAACGCATTAAATTATGCCGCAGCAAAAGATTAAAAAGAGATCCATTAATAAATACATAAGGAAAAATTGAATATTTTATTTAAAATATTATATAATTGATAAAATTATGAACAGACGAAAAACCTTAGAAAAATAAAATATCGACTACCAGAAATTAAATAATAATTTAAAGTTGGTTTATATTTTTCTATATATCTTTAACAAATAAAAAAGCCGGTCAAAAGTTTAGAATACTTACAAGTTAGTAAAGAATAACTGATAGCTGAATATTTCATGGAATTAAAAGACGATTACTTATGATGAAGATGCGATAAAGTTCATTAGAAAATTCTTCTGATTCTTCATCTATAGTGACGCTGACGCATCATGACGTAATATATTATATCATGACACACTCTATATATAATATGACGCACCACAATGAATAATTAATACATCATAATACATAATTAATTTATCATAATATAGGTATTGTGCAGTTGCGGTTTACCATTAGGCACATGCCTAGGTCCCCAAATCTTCAGGGTCCCAAAACTTCAGGATCTTATTTAACTTACTTTTCTTTTTACCGAAAACTGAAGATGCAGAAATCCTTAGCGCCTAAGGGTTTTAAGAGATATAAACGCGCGCCATTAATATTATTAGCATTGGACTGGTTGGCAGTTAAGCACCTCTCCCATTGGAGGTCTGTTCTTGGACTAAGCAAAAGCAAAAGCAGTGTTATGTTAGGTCCTTCTTTACAGAGAACTAAAAGTCTACTTGCATTACATAAAAATCAAGTTAGGATTGTTACAGGGTTCTTTACAAGGTACTGTCATCTTAAAAGACTTCTTTATTTAATTGAGGTTGCTGACAGTACTAATTGTAGATGTCAGTGAGGAGATGAAACTCCTCTTCACATTTTGTGTTAATGTATAGCCGTTTTAGGGCTAAGATATGATTCTAAAGTTGCATTTTCCTGCATCAGAAGAACTTTTTTACAGTTTCATTGAAGAATATACTATTTTTCATGTATAAGACAGGACTTCTTATAGGATGATCCTGTTAGGAGTGCACAATAGATAACTAGTTGGTTGCAGTACTAAAGCTGTTTAAGGCCCCGCGCCCACATGCAATTATCAGTCGGTCAACTATTTAATTGCAGGTGTGAGAACAAATGACTCCTATAAGACTGCGCCCACTAGCAACTCTTTTGTTGGCGGATTAATAATTAAATAGTTGACAGACTGATAATTGCATGTGGGCGCGGGGCCTTAAGCTCCTCTTTTCTACCATCATCATCATCAGCATTAATTGTCGTCATTATTAACGCGTTAACATTATATAAGATATATAATATAATTAATGCGTAATAACATAGGCTATCGTGATGCGTTGTAGGCCAAATTGCTATAAACATGAGCTTAAAAAATAAATTATGTATTTTCTGATAGTTTTGATTCATTTTGCATTTATAGGATAATTATTTTGTAGCTAATTGTGGATATCAAATTAGTACTTGATTTTATAACTTCATGTAAGCATGCATCCATTTACTGAGTTAACCAATTTGGAACTGATATTAATATTGTCGTTTGCATCTTATTGATTTATTTTTTACAAAAATATTAAAATTTTTTAAAAAAGACTTTATGATGTTGTATATATAATGCCGTTTAAAAAGACTTTATAATATTGTGTAAATTTAATGCCGTTTAAAACAAATACTATATGTATACCCTATTTGTTTTAAACGGTACTTGAGTTAGTGTAAATTTAATGCCGCATTAAATTTACACTAACTCAAGTAAAAACACATTAAAATAACACAATAGCATTGAGTACATAAAATTTTCGCACTAATAACAGTAAATAAGTACTAGATTTAGTGAGAAATGCACTAAATTGGCAATTGCATCACAGAAACAACTAAAAGTTTTAAATGAGTAGGGATCTATCAACTTCGATTGCATAGATACACATTCATTGGTTGGTACACCACTGAGTATTATATGTGATTTAAATCTTATCTCTTTCAATTTTTCAGAACAAGCTTTTTCAACACAGAAAGTGAGAGCAAGCTTTTTTTTTTAACACAGAAAGTTTAAATTTTTCCAGTTCTATTCTATAACTATAATAGGACATTTTCTACTAGAGAGTTACATTCTAAATATAATGCAAATATTTATATTTAATTTTTTTTGTCTAAGAACATAATTCTAGACCAATTTTTTAAAAAACTCCAGATCTTTATAAATGCATTTTCACTAGAAAGATTATTTATATTTCATTATATTGTTGATGATTTTTCTCTATGAAAAATTGCCGATGAGATCTAGTAAATTCATTTTATTTATTGCAATTTTAAATTGTTTTTAATGCAGTTTTATTATTTTTTATGTAGTGTCTAGAGAAAAATTTATTGCCACTAAATTAATAAAATTTAGTGAGATTATTCGCTGATAAGTTTATCAAACGTAAATTTTTGTTTTATTCTAAAAATATCTGGAGAATAAGATACGACCTCTAAAAGTTAGGAGTCTTTTAAATTTATATTTATGTATTTGCTTAATTATTATCTACATTCAAATTAGTGTTGAACATCGATCATCGAAGTTTTGATATCGATGTTCAATGTTTTAGACATCGATGTTTAGAGATCGATGTTTTATGAACAACGATGTTTTGGTATCGATGTTCGATGTTTTTTATGTTTATGTAGTAGAACTGACGTTTGGCTTAAAGTAATATTACATAATATTTTTATAAATGGAATTTTTTATAATTGGTGATGATTTTATTTAATTTTTTAGTTTTGCATTAGGAAAATCGAACAATCCATCTGGCAATTTTGATTTAGTACTTATATTTGTCACGTGAGACACTATTATCGTCATTTAATTAATATTTGAAACGTTTTCGGTTTCTTTTTTATTTCAAAGTATTTATACAAAGCTCAGTAAAGTATGCTCCGAAAACCTTTCTGTGGCAACATTTTGCTAAAAATAAAAGTAATTTTGCAATTTGCATATATTATTCAAAAGAACTGAAAACTAGTGGTAATATCACGAATTTAAGGTATCATTTTAAAAACAAACATCCAAAATTTCTTGGAGTTCAGAAAGACTTGCAGAATGAAGGAAAACGCTATCAAGACACTGACGAAGCATCATCGTCACCCAGGAAACAAGAAAAATTTCTGAGACGTTTAGAGCATTGAGGAGTTCAAATCAGGTGAATCAGCAGAAAATAAGGTAAATCAAGCTCTTATATTTATAGTATGTAAAGACATGCCATTGAGTATTTGGATCGTTAATGTTAAAAACATTTTATAAAGAAAATAGCATCTTTGTACAAAATTCCTTCTCGACCAACGATTAAAAGATTAATTTCCAATAAATATAATAATATGGTATCCATAGTCAAACAACACTCAAACAGAAATTTTGCTTACTGACAACTGATTTATGGACAGACATCCAGAAGAGGAGTTGCATTAGCTTGACTGTCCATTTTATAGATGAGGAAAATAATTTTTGCAATGTAGCATCGGATGTTTTTATATTGAAAGAACGGTATATTAGCGAGTATCTAACTAATAAACTAAAGCAGTTGATAAAATACTGGGAAGCTGTTTACTGATAATATACCAAAAAAAAAACATTGATGTTACCTTTCGATGGTTTTATCTATGTTCAACACTAATTCAAATAAACTTCATATCTGTGTGCAAGAATTATATTTATTTCAAACTTGTGTAAAACGTAATGAATATATATCCTATAATAAATATGAAAATTCCATAAATTTGAATAAGTTAAGCTTATACAGTATTTTCAATTAATATGCATATTTTCTAATGAGTTAGAATACTAAAATTCTTTTCGTCGACTTTAATATCGTTCTTTATTTCAATATTTTGTCGAAATGCTAGATATAATAGTTATTTAATTCAATATTAATATTATAATATCTAACAACGAATTTATTTTGTAATTTCTTAATACAGTAGACTCCAAATTATCCGGATTGAGAGTTAACCCGCAATCTGGTGCGGTTTAAATGTGCTATCTGAAAGATTTTTAACTGCCCCAAATTTATTTCTTTATTGAATGTTAAATAATTGGCGATAAAAATCAGAATAAAATTAAAATTATAAATATTGCAATAATTTCTTGTTGAAAATAAACCAATTTTTTTGTTTCTTTTTTCAGTAAATAATAGAATATTTGAATATACAGTATATATGAATGCAATCTATTTACTTTTTAACATTAAATGCATATTGTCCATAATTCCGATTTTCACAAGTATTAAGAGATAATCTATGGTAATTCACTTTCCGAATATCCCAATTAATCGAGAGTATACTATATAATACTAAATATTTATAAATTATTTGAAATTTTCAAAAACTTCTAAGGTTAAGTTGAAAATAGTCCGTTTGGCTTATTTTCCATTCAAGATTAATTTGTAGACTTGATTTTCTAGTAAGATTTAAATAAATAAGAATAGTGAGCATTAGTTATATTATAATTAGGCCTATATTCCATTATTTAATAAGAAAAAACTACTAATTTTCTGTTAATTAAAAAAAAATTAAAATAATAAATGAAATTCGCCTTACTTTTTAAAAATCAAAAATTATTTTCAGGATATTCTTTTCTGAATAGTCAACAAGTAGCAAAAATATTGCTTCTATTTAATATAAATCATTCAGTCATAATAATTATGATTTCAAAGTTTAATCATTTCAGAAAATTTTATAATTCTATGGATTAAAGTTAGATAATACCTTGATTATATTTCCAAGCATTTTTTTAAATATATTGAATAAGATTTTTAGATATCATATATATATAATATTAATTGAATATTAATTTGAATGGATAAATAATCAATAAACGAATTACGAAAATCATTATGAAAATTATATATAATTTAGTCGCGAAAACTTCCACGAAATCAATTTATATTTTATAATAATTGATACATAAGGACTTTTTTATAGGATCAATGGCATTCTGATTATAAATGTTTTTAATGTATAACTATTAGCATAAATTATACTAATAGATGTATATATAATGTTATTGTCTTATATATTTTCGTTAAATTGATTTTCTTTCAATATTGAATATTGTTTCAAATAGTAGGTTGTTAAAACGTATAAATGTATAAACGTATAATGGTAGAAAAATCAGTTTCTGGAAATATTACTTATATCAAAAGAAATAATTTCTAACAATATTTTTTGAATAAATTGAATAAGGAATAAGTTAATATAAAGATTAATTACCACTAAAACTAATACTGTATTAGATTTGAAATATCGCCCATTAATACGATGAGAAGATAATATTTTGAATGGATGAACTCGGTAACTTGGCACATTACTATTATACATATAATTATAATATATTATTCGAAGTTTTTCTTAGAAGATTAAATCTGAAAACATCAATCTTCCGCAGAACACGATTTTAAAATTAATAACGTGTGCTTACATTATAAAAAAACGATTAATATTTGATCATAGATCACGATTTTCTGCTGTTGTGTTTAATCAGATTTAAATGTTCTACTTAAAATTCGTGCCTAAGATTACAAACAGATATAATTGAGCAATCAGTCTTTTTATTTATGATTTTTATAAATAGATAAACATTTCGCTTTTAATTTAAATATCCTAATATTTTTTATTTCTATGAATTACAGTTTTCAAAATTTTTATAAAACATATACCTTATTGTATACAGTATACTGTATATAAACATGGATTGATAGACTGCGTAATTCTTACCAAAGAAGCGTTGTGTATAAAGACATATTTTATTGATAACCAATTATTGTTATCAATTTTGTATCCTAGCAACAGCAAAACTTTTTGCCAATTGCGTCGGTTTAACAAAGAGAGGGGGTTGAAGTATCTTTCCACCTTCGACCTGAAAAGTGCGAGACCCCTATTAACGGGCCAATTTTTCTCATGATGAGGTGACTTCTATAAATCATGGCCTGTTGGACAATACGTAGACGGTCGATGCATCTGGTGGGAATACGAACGTCTGTCATTCACTCACACTCTGCCTAGATCTAGTTGAATTGACAAGTTTGCAAACGCCGTGTCAAAAGGTTTTCTTTCCACCCAACTCCATAATGGATCTTCCCGCCCACGTTGCGTCGATGGAAAAATATCCTCGACATACTCTTAGTCATAATTATTAACATGGTACGGGAAAAAATAGTCTACAGCTTAGCGATATAAACCTGACTTATTATTCTGATTTCGTGCAACATTGACGATTGGCGGAAACAGTCAATATAATGCAGTTTGCCGTGAACCATAGTTCGATTTTATTCTACCAAAACACTTAATGGACTGTCTCTTGTTTATACTAGATCTATTACACAATTCATTTAATACAAAAAAATCACGAAAAATTTCTGAAGCAATCAATTGAATGAAATTTACAGAATTACCTAACGAAAGTCTACTTATAAATTAAAATATTAATCAGATTTATTATATTTCAAATCACTCTTATAATATATATTCATTTTAAAAAATGCGTATGTATATTTGCTTCTAAATTATAGATCTATTACGAAAAATAGTTTGTAATACTTTATAATATTTTATAATTAAATATATATATCATTTACTATATCTGAAACTTAATCCATTTTGAAAGGTTTTTCTTATATAAATTACCAACTATGGGAAATATTTCTAAGAAATAAATTTAAATTTATTTTATATTGTGTGCAGAGATGAACTTGAAAAAGAAGAAAAAATGAACTTGGATTTTTGAAATATTTATAATGTGTAATGAATTTTTGAATTATTTTATTTTTTTTTTTTAAGTATTGATAACGCTAATGAACCGAAATTTTTCATTTCGAAATGATTCTATCTATATTCAATGATCTTTGCTAATGTAGTCTTTGTTTTGAAGATGTAAATATTTAAAACATGCAAACATTTCCGACACAATTTAAAGAAATTGATTAGAAGTAAAGTGATTATTATTTTTTATTATTTTTATTTTATTAAAAGTTTTCAGTTTCGTAAATAATATATTTTTATTAACGTGTATATTTCTCTAGTAAATAGATTTTCATCTTTATAAATAATGCATATTACATAATATGTATATTTTTTACAAATACATTTCACCTTGTGAAAAATGTTTATTGCATAAACATTACATATTTCATCTAAATATGCTGTATTTTGCTAACATATATTCTTCTCGACATGAACACATTTTGTTTAGAAAAATATAATTTTCCTTTCTTTAATACGTATATTTCTAATGAAAATGATCATTTTTTTAGTACGTATATTTCTAATGAAAATGATTATTTTCTTAATATGCATATTTCTAAAGAAAATTATTATTTTCTTAACACGTATATTTCTTATGAAAATTATTTTGTTAAATATGATCTTCTAATGAAAATTATGATTTTTTTATTATGTATATTTCTTGCGAAAAAGATTAATTTTTCTCTACATATTTTTTAGTATTGAGAAACTAAAAGTGATATTAATTAATTAAAACAATTTTAAGAACAAACTTTAAACAAAAAAAAAAACTGCGATTTTTATGTGTGTCATAAATATGTTAACGATTAGCTGTTAAAAAAGTGTGTTGATAAAATATCTGCATGTACTGTAACTATCAATCTATATGTTAATTTTTAACATAAAACTTATATATTTTTTCCTTTTACTTTTAATTAATCTGAAGGAATTTTCTTAATGAATAGGATGCTAAAAACTAATTAAAAGAGATATTCTCGATTTTATATTATTTATGTTATAAACTGGAGGGTGGAAAGAGTTGTAAAAAATATTGGTGTTGGTAAGATGACATGGAAAAATGTCACCTATCAAGAGATGAGATTCCATTAATGGGTAGGGCACATATTTCGATAAAGATTGTAAATTAGAGAAAATTAATTAAAACCCTTGTCGCAATATATTATTAAGTAGAATGCACAATATGCGCTTTATCGTGTAAAGATTGCAACGAGTTTGGTAACAAAATTTGCTTTTAATAACGATTTTACAGGATGAAATATGACTTTTTATATTTCCTTCTAATAGAATTTCATGTCAAATGCGTTTAAGAAGAATTCGAAGCTTTTCTATTGTAGAACGATTTAAAAATATACGATGCACTTTTGCCTAATCCAATTGGTAATTTTGTTTAAAGACCAATGTCGATCAAAGCCAAATCTTTAGGAGTAATGTTGACATTATGACTAGTTTTATTAGTCCTTCGAGACAGTTCGTCCAATTTTCTGTATAACGTGAAACCGAATTAATAAATTAAGAAAATATAAAAAAACAATTGCTATTTAAGAAAATTTATAAATTATTTCTTCCTTTTTCCTTGTAAACAATTAGATAATTTTCAATGAAATGCTCGAAATTTATATAAGAACGGAGAGAATAAAAATTACAGAAAAAATTATTTTGCATTTTAAGTTAAAAATAAAAATAAAAAATGCTATCTAGAACCTTTCTAAATATAAATATTTCTCTCTGTATACTTGTTACTTTTTTCACGGTGTTCGTATTCTATGGAGGGTTGTTTTGGCATGGAATGACCAAAATTTAACATACTATCTGTCAGAATGCGACGTGATTTATCCTCCACGATTCCTTTGCCAATAGAGAGAAGAAAACAGAGAATTTTTCCAGAATCGAGGATGAAACCCAAGAATGGATGCAAAAGGAAGGATACGTTGCTCAAACAGAAATGTCAACACAAGTGGAATATGGCAAGTTTGCCGATCGGAAAGAAAATACATTAAAACTTTCTATCTGTATCCCCGCGGAATAAAAATGCAAACACGAAAAGTGCGCATTTGAATTTTGCTTTTAAAATTTGCCTATGATTATTATATATTTTTAAAAATTATTATCATTAAAAATAAATCTATCAAAGGAAAAAAGAAAATTCCAATTTGTCTCTCAAAGTATTAAATTAATTGTTAGGAGCTTTATCGTCTCGTAAAACTAGAAATTATTAAAAGAGAAAAATATCGTGTTTAAGCGGTAATTTTATGATGGATTGGATAGAAAAATTACTGATTATTAATTAAAGAAAATTCAATTTTCTCGATAGGACTAGCGACGCCAATTGCAGTCGCTAAACGATATTTATCTCAATCTAATTTTGTATCACTCGGCAATTTCTTAGATCAATAATCGGAAAGAATCGATTAGAAAATCATTTATATTAATCAATAATCGTTATCGATTATCGAATCTATTATTAAATCACTTCAGTTCGATTTAATTGGCATTTAAAGACGTTCAGATTAAGAGTTAAAAAAAAAAAAACGGTTTTGGAATACATTCGCTCTCGCTCTCTCTCTCTCTCTCGCTGTTATGTTAAAGAAAGCTACAAGCAGCCTATTCGCTATCAACACGTGTCCAATCAATAAAGTCCACAATTTAAGCCAGTGACACCTACCGATCATGGAGTCGAAATCCATCACTGCAGCCAATTACCAGTTGATTTGTCACATACCAAAACAATATTCAACATCTGTACAAAGCTATTCAACATCCACCTGCATGTAACACGTGTGCGGCCCAGTCTAACTCCCAAACTCAGCACATCTTCCTACCACTTCTATCGATCTCTTCTGACGGTTGTCATGGAAACGAAACGTTGTGGCCCCCCACCCTCTACCGGTGGTGTTGTCTGCCGTCGACAGGTGTCACTCAACTCTCTGTGTCATACAATTTGTCTTCTCATCCAGATTTCTTTGCCCGCTCAACACACGCACCCACACACACACACACTGCAATGTTTAACTAAAGAAAAAAATAGCGTCAGTTGAGTGTTCAAAATCTTTATTAGAATTGATATTTGAATGTCTAAATACACCTGAATTCATTTAAAATGTCTAAAATTTCAAGTAAGAAGAAAAAAAAAGTTGGAATTACATATACAGTATCTTGTTTTTTTTGATAACATCCTATAGCTTATCTCTATGGGATAATAATGCTCACACAAGCAATAAAGTATAACATATGATGCAGTATAAGCATACACATGAATATTGCATATAAATATACAGTGAACATTCTGGTGAATTGTAAAATTGCTACATAATACTCCATATTTATTACAAGCCTGTAAACTACTCGAGCATGCCTATAAATCAAATGTATACAACAGTATGGATATCATAATAAAACGGCTAAGATATGGAAGTCTACAAGAAATATTTCCATTATTTCCTCGTTTCCTCTTTGCTACTGTTTTACTATGGTTAAATTACAATTATCGTCAGTGTAAGTAGGAATATATCCTATGGCAGAATCACTATAAACTCTTGGCATTAGTCAGCATGTTAAGACGCTGATCACAGATTAAAACTAATCTCCAGCACGAAATGACAGAGTCTACAAGCAGAGTACATAGTGGCATTTGTCAAGCTCAGAAAACTAGTTAGATATCCCGAACACATTTTACTTTTCAGTTCAGTTCACATTTCTTTCTAATGGACAAAGCACGATGTAAGAGGGAGAATGTCACTATTGACAAATCGAATCAGGTTTGTTAAAAGAGCCATTATCTCTCTTTTTACGTGTCTTTAAGTAACGCTTTTGGATCTATTAATGTAGTTAGTACTCATAAAATTGTCTCTTCTTATTATCGGACAAGCTTCTCATTCAGAAATCGTATTATTTTCGCTCAATTCAACATCAGTTTAGTTTTATTTAGTTTCTTCGCTTCATTTAACGATTGATTTTACTAAATATGGGACACAGGACCGATTCTTTTGCCTTATCTGCAGTGGATTAAGATCCGATCTAAGCATGCTCGATTCAATTCTTAGCAATTTTCTAAGAAGTAAACACGTCCTTTTATGTTTTTGTTTAGAAACCGAGATTTTGAATCCTTACCAAACACGCCTAATTATAATAATAGCTGTTTATTAAAGAATTTCCTTTGACAGATAAGGAAAGTTCGGAAAATTTGCATATTCTTAATTATTTTCATTAATATGTTAAGGGAATATATCAAAGTTTTCGCATGGACAAACTCAATTAGACGAATTCAAAACAGGACTTGATTTGCTTTTAAAACTTCCTTACGTGAATTCAAACGTATAAGCAATTTAAAATTTATGAAATAAGTTTTCAGTAAGTTACAAAGCAATGACAACAATTACTATTTACTCTCCAGTATAAGTCATAAAGAGAACTTACCCATGCAGAAAGGAATTCCCAAAGCACCACAATCTAATAGTAAATACGATTCTAAACTAAACAATGCATAAATAGTCTCTCTCTCTCTTTCTTTTTTTCTCTCTTTTTTTTCTTCTTCGGGTTTTTTTATATTTATATATCATTTTTGTAAAACGCTATCAATTTATTTTATCCTCTTCCAATGGCTATGTTTGTAAGAGAAGCTAAAACATCTTGTACACCGCTAGTAAGGATTCATCGTCCAACAGAAGGCAGGTAAGATACTCTAGAGAGGGACTCGTGCTGTTTCCATGGTAACAATCCATCAAGCTGACAGCGCACAGAGAAGCTACTAATTGGGTGGGTGTCTCTGACTCCGTCCATGCAAATATCCGCGCCAAGAGCTTCCTCTATCTGTCCCTAGAGCAGCAGCAACAGGTATTGTTATGATAGAAGATACAGCTTTGTTGTCTTATCAATTCCATTTGTAAGAATGTGACTGATAAAGAATTTCCAATTCTCAAGCAACTGATAAATTGATCATGTTAACCACACTCACTTAAAGAAAAAAAAATATTCCCTTATGGTGTAGTTAGATAGATGAAATTCCACACTCTTCTTCGCATTTTCGACCGATCAATCTTGGAACCAATTTCCAATTTTTTTTAAAAAATATATCTGTAATTCACGTATTAACACGTTATACAAAAAAATATATATGCAACGAATAAAAAAAAGGAATAAGAAAGAATTAAAAATCAATAAATATGCAAATTCATTTTTCACTCCAAGAAAAAAGAAAGAAATATTGGCGTGTATAGAAAAGCTTTTTATACAAAATCGACAATAATATAATTGTTAAAAGATATAATTTGAGAATTTATTGTTTGGTATATTGAATCTACAAATTGTACTTGAAACAACAAAGATGCAACACTAGACGAACCCTGTTGATCTGTAATGACCAAGTTGCGTGCTGTGTTACTCTAACGACTAGACTTAGTGGATTAGAAGTCGGTAATAGAAGACATTTACTAGTACATTGGATCTATTACAATGGGCTGGCAGGAGTAAAGACTGTCACGCAATACATCTAAGAACAAATTAATGGAAAGGACCTGGCAATATATTCGCTTGTCGTGGACTTAGTTCCACTTAATTGTATCGTATGATGGAAAGATATTCCAGAAACCCCGTGGTCAAGTTTTTAAAAGTATAAATGTTGTATTGACCCTATACCGAAAATTCAGGCTAGAGGACATAAAAGAAAGATGTCAGCGATGGAATAATATACCAGGATGTTGGTAAATATGTGAACAACATAGCGAATTTAATACAAACTAGACGGTATATATATAATTGATATTTCTCTGCGTACTTCTAAAATGAGTAGACCTACGTAGTTTGATGTATCTTTGTGTACACAGCCGTTTTAATGGAATTGAATTCTGTCGCCCGAAGCCATGTCATCTCATCAGCTATTCCTTCGTTCGTCTCATGGGAAAGCACCAACTTTAATAGAACTGTATTAAAAATTCCACAGTAAACATGATACTGTTTGGTACGTCAACAGACAAGCCACAAGTCTGAAAGGCACTTCTGATGTATTTTTCTGTTCTAACTATAAAAACATACTGGAAAAGAAGATAACATCCTTATAAGTAACTAATGCGCCGAAGAAAGTTGGTGTAATACATAATGCATGATGCATACACTTCTGTATCTTGCATTCTTTTGTAACATTCATATAAAATGCATTCTGTTATTCAACTCAAAAATCAAATAGAAAGTATCTTTTATCTCAACTATCGTCTTTCAATAGATACCTTTATTACTGAATTACTTCAGTCTTTCATTGAAGGAAAGACGGGGGAAACGTGTAGTCAGAGGCTGAAAGAAGGAAATTTAATTATATTTATCACGAAAATGTGTGAGTAAATCGTTCGAGTAATGTTTCAATTCTTAAACCATCCTTCGTATATGTTTAAATATTTTTAAATCTAAAAATGGCTTCGAAAATAAAGATCCACTGTATGTTGAATAGCAATTTTGATCTGACTACCGAATGTCATTCTAAACACTTCTGCCAATGAAGAATTTTTAAAAACTGTTTAAAAATAATAAAATTATCATCATTTTAAACTTTCATTCGATAATTATTTCATAAAATAATATATTATTTAAATTTATTATGCTATATTTGATGATGTTTATAAGTCAAAATTCTTAAGCTATGTTTTAAAGACACTTCTGTTCTTCTTCTACCTTATCTAAAGTTATATAATCATACCGATAACCTTTTAAAGTCGTAAACAAGACTAATTAAGATTAATTATTTTCATTAATTTCCTTTGGAAAAGAAATAAGAATTACGAAATCGGGAATTTGATCTCCAATTCCGGTAGGCAACAAATTTTCCTCTTTTTTTCCCCCCATTTGCGTAGGATTTAAAATCGATGTTTTCACAAATAAAATATCGTATTTTCGACTATTTTATTTAATTCACTTTCTTGTTTTTTTTTTTTTTTTTTTTTTTTTTTTTTTTTTTTTTTTTTTTTTTTTTTTTTTTTTTTTTTTTTTTTTTTTGTGAATATCGAAAGAAATTATGAAGCAGATGCCGCATCTTTTTGTTGGTGGAATGAATTTTTTCCGAATGTCTGAATGGATTCCTATCTCGTTTTAAACGATGCCAAGCTCCACCTCTAAAAATCATAAAAGTTTACAGATATATAATAATGGTTTCTTATAAAACCATTAAAATTGCACATTTGCGATGATTAAAGTTCGATCAGAAGAGTTTAATTTTACGAAACCCACTTTTTGCCATTGAAAATATTAATATTTAAAAATATTTATATCCTATATAAGTTACGGTTTAAATAATTTTTTATACATTACAGTAGTTATATATACTTGTATTTAAAAATATAATTTATCGACATTTTATGTAAGGGTCAAGAAAAACTTTACTTAAACTCAGCTTATATCAAGAAGTATAAGCTTAGACTTTGAAACGATAACTAGAATGTTCTAAAATGTCTTAAAATTAGAGAATTTTCTGTAGTTCCGAAGCATTCTAAGCACAATTTAAGACATTAATGTTATTTTGTCTAAGCTAACATTGTCACCTTTTTAACATTGAAGCAAACGTTTCTAACGTTAACTATTATTGATAACTCTGTAATCGATTGTTAATATATGGCTGTTATAAAACTATAAATATAGTTTAATATATAAGTTATATATATATATATATAATTTTTAATAAGGAATTGGATTGTAGAACAAAAATAAATGGAAGCAGACAATAAAACATTTGTGATAATAACAGCGAATTCTTTTCTCCAATCTTTCATAAAGTCCGTATTATTTGAAGACATCATAAAAATCTTCGTCTGAATGATGATATAGTTCAATATCTTTACTACTGGAAAGTTTCTATCGAGATGGCAATATCCCAGTCAACGAGTTTTCAACAAATCACAACTATATCTACAGAGAGAGAGAGATGTCTATAACTGATTTTGTTCATTTTGTTCCAATTTAAGTCCGAAATCTCTCTTCTATATTTTCTTTCCATACATTCCAAGAACTTGTTGAACGTTTCGAAGATATTCAGAATTTTTTTTTTTTTTTATCTATTTTCTTCCGAATAGTTCTGAACAAGCGAACTCGAAATAATCGAAAATTAATCGATTTTATGTCAAACTTTTTTTTAACGTTTTTTTGTTTGTTTTCTTCTTCTTTACTTTTTATACCTCGATGAACAAAAAAGTCAATAAATCGAGAGAAGTAAATAGAATTTATAGGATTTCTTTTCAGATATATATATATATGAATACACGTTTTTGCTCTATAGAAAAAAATTCCTGTTTGCAAGCATACGTTCTTCAACATTGAAAAGCCAACGTTCTAGTTTTGAAATTTATGCAAAATCCATCAGTACACAAAACTCTAGATTCTAGAACTATATATATATATATTGGAAAAAAGGAACAGAGAGAGAGTGAGTGAGAGAAAGAAAAATATTGAAAACTAAAATTCTTCGCCATAGTAAAAGTGCTGTTAAATTCGTAACAGAGTAAATTTTCGGGTAAAAGCCTTCCTTTCATCAAATTACTGGCTTACAGAAAGTGTACTTCTCACTTCGCAGTGAATGTCTAGAAAGTACAAGATACCTTCTGACAATTTATAATTGAATTGGAAGTAGGATGGAAGCCTTCAGGTTGAAAAGTCCCTCAGTGGGAACTAAAGTTCTTTATTCATTAAAACATTCTAGTTTCCGGATGCCAAATGTTACATTTCATCGATAATTAATTTGCTTCTGCATTTAAAAGAGTACTTTTCTATTCCTTTTAAGCAAAACTAGAGAGAAAAATTAAAAAAAAAAAGAAAAAAAAACAGAAAGGGGAGTTAATTTCTTAAAATGTTTGTTGTTCGCACCATCCGAATTGATTTAAAGGAAAAATAAATAAATAAATAAATAAATTCTCATCTGAAATTAAATTTAGCAAACATTTTTCCTCGTATAAAATTGAATCGAATGATAAATTTAAAGAGTTACAAATAGTAATTAACAGTAAAACAATTTCAGTCGATGTTGTAGTATCATGAAAAGTGTTATTCTCATAGTCAAACCATTAACGGAATCCTGCTAAGCTTAATTCCCATTTGGATAGCACAGGACGCCAGTTTAACAAATGAGACAGACAAGAAACATGACAGACCAAAATCCACCTTTCCAAATTTTCTTTGTTTCACTTTTTCCTTCTCCCGCTTTTATTTCTTAGTATAAATTTCTACTTGTCTCTCTTTTTTTTTTTCTCTCTCTCTCTCCCCTTTTCTCTGTCTTACATTTCTTTTAATTTTCCTTCTCCCGCTTTTATTTCTTAGTATAAATTTCTACTTGTCTCTCTTTTTTTTTCTCTCTCTCTCTCTCTCTCCCCTTTTCTCTGTCTTACATTTCTTTTGTAGCTTTTTGTATAAAATGATTTCCCCCGTCTCTCCGACGTATAGCTATGTTCGGTTTTATTTGTTGAACTTATTTCGATTATTGATGATTGAATCGAATGAAAAGTATTAAAAAAAAAAGAAGAAAAGAAAAATTTATAATAAAGATAAAACAAACCATTTCGTGATCCCAAGTAAAATATATTATGCGAATTATATTTAATAAAATAAAAAATTACCTGAATTTTCTTCCATTCGACGATTTTAAAATTCAATTTTTGATACAATAAGATTGTTTATAGACATAAAATTAAAAAAAATGATAAAAATATTTATGAAAAGAATTGTTTACACACTGAATTTTTTTCAATTATCACTTTATACATTAAATTTTTATGACTTTTTAAACTGCTACATAAATGCCATATATAAATATCTTAATTTTTTTTAAACAAGTTAAATTATAATATAGGGTCTTTCAGAGAAAATGAGAGGGCCTGGGACAACTAATATTTTTGAGGCCCTTAAAAAAAATGAAAAATATAGGCCTACATTGGTAAGTGTAAAAGAAAAACGATAAACATTGCTAAAGAACTTCAAATTTTGACAAACACCGAAGCTCGAGCAGTATAAAAATATACAAATATATTTTTTTCTAACATACTGAGGCATAAATTGAGGCCCCTAAAGTCGTGAGGCCTTTGTTATCTTTTTCTGATAGCCACTGCTATAATGTATACCTTCTTTTTTATCATAAAAACTATGCAAGAACAGTATAGAGTTCGTAAAATTGTTAAATATAATTTTATTAGTTTATATATTAAAAAAAATGTAAAAAATGTAAAAAAAACCTTTTAGGATAGATTTTTTCATCGATAGTGATATTTTTTACGTAAAAAATACAGTTTCATAAAGAGCAGATACTGTACAAGAAGTTAAGTTTGTATCTTTTACCTTATCTTATCTATCATTTTCGTACCTAAAAATCTACTCTACCTTCGCCAAATTTAAATATATTAATCTTTATAAAAAAGCATAATTTTTTTTTATATAACAGTTAATTTGAGGTGCATTTTTTCCCTTTATAGTAAAGCAATATATTCATTTATTAAATATCTTAGAACTTCTCGAAATATTTTATGTAAATCGACTTATTTTAGTCAAATTTTCTAAACTGTAAACAGAAAATATTGAAAAGTTCCCCCTATCTCATAAAGGGGGTAAAAAAAGGTTCTTTTGAAAACTAAAATTATTCTAAGGATATTTTCGAATTCATTAAATGCAGCAAAAGTTACTAAAATAATGATGTTGAAGTATAATGATTTCCGAACTTAATTAGTTTCATTGTACATTATTAAAATGATTAGAATGTTATCTAATGTAAATAGCCTTATTACCGAAGAGTTATTTTTATATAGAAAGTAAAAAAAAAATAATAATAATAAAATAAAATCCCGTAAAAGGTACGGCTTTCGAACGATGCCATACTTTCATAAGTTCAAAATATCAAGTTTTGCAACACTCTTGCAGAAATTATTCTCCTCTAGAAGAGTGACTTACGTAAAAGATGATTAAAAAATAAAAGAACAGACATTCTTCTGATATACGATATGAAAAGCAATATTATATTGTTCATTTATGTCCATCTTTTAAAATGAAAAGTTACTATCTAGCTACAAAATGGCGGATTTCGAAGCAATAATCTTCGAATATCCACAAAATTTATAACCTATATATGAATTTATCGATTAATTTTTTTCAATATATATGCAGACTGATTATTAAAATGTTATAAAATATCTTTTAGGGTATACAATAACTACGTAGGCCTACTGATTTTTATGCAGAAAAAAAAGCAGTATTTCTGACAAAATTTTATAAATTTTTACAGAATTTTATTGCACATAATCAAGTGCTACTGCTATTTTTACATATATTATATAAAAATTTGTATCTTTTGTCGAGCGGATTCAATAAATGCGATTATTGGCGAAATCAATTCGCGAATTTTTTTCACTTTTTCATAATAAGCAAAACTATCGATATTTATAAAATTTGAAAAGCTAAAAAATATAATAAAGTTTTTATAAATATGCGATATTTTTTCAAAGGGGAAAGAAGTATATAAGATGTTAAAATGCCAAATATATATATATTTTATTACGAAAAACGAACCGTGCATTTTCTTCTACATCCATTTTTTTCCATCTTATTTTTTATCGAATTTAAAAATTTTTTTAGATAATTTTAAATTGACTCAATCCGAGTTAAAAATTATAAACTTCCTCTTTTATTTATTTATTTATTAAATTTATTCAACGGCCATAAACACGAGTATATATATTAAGTTTAAGTTTAGGATACTCGTATGTAAACTTTCGTATGAATTAGAATTCGGAATTTATAAGAAAATGAAGTTATTAAAATTTAAAATTGTACTATATATATAAAGTAGCTTTCTTCCTTATTTTTTTTAGTAGAATGTGTTAAAAAAAAATTTCTTTATTTTCATTCATAAGTCATTTCGTACCTGCTAAAATTAACTTCATTTTTTTTTTTTAATTTTTTTCTCTTCCTGCGACAAAAGATAATCAAATTTAACTCAATTTTTTATATATATTAACGAAAAAAATCGCCCGTCTTTATCGTATACAGTTTCAAAATTCGGTTAATACAATTTATATTCTGATATGAGTCACATATATATGCAAAATAATAATAAAGACGAACTCGTATAATGTTTCATATGTATTTTTATAGCTTATATATATATATATATAGTGAAAGACGTACCATTGGAAAAAAGAAGTTTGTTCAGTGTTTATAACTTCTGAGAGAGATGTTGGGAGTAAGTGGATTATATCCTGCTTCCATTAAACGGAGCAGAGGTGATGTTTTCATGTTAACATTTTAGCACTATAACAATAGAGTTCGTCGAGACAACAAAAAAGTCGAAATCTATCACAAAAATTTTTTTCTTTATCAAATATATTTCGAAATGCGAGATGGTTGACAAACAAAAATATTATGCGGTTTACGTACAGTAACAGTAATGACGTTTGTTGTTAGTAATGATGAATTTTGTCGCCGTGAAAAATTATAATATTCGTTTAACGTATTAATTTTTTTAATATTGGATTTTTTAATGAAAAATTCTTTAGTATGATATAAAACTACAGATTGTTTTTATTAACTTTTAATATAAAGAAAAAAAAAACACGATAGATTTTTTTGAGCACTTAGTATGATATAAAACTACAGATTGTTTTTATTAACTTTTAATATAAAGAAAAAAAAAAAAACAAGATAGATTTTTTTGAGCAAGTTTGTATTTCTACAGACATGTCTTGAAAACGTCTTTCTATTTTTATTCCTGAGGGCAATATATAATTTTTATTTTGTTCCTCTGTTAGAAAAATCTTAAAAATTCCTTTTTTAACTTGATTTTTTTTAGTATTATTTTGGCAATGTAATTGTTTTTGGAGTATCTTGTTGAGAGCACTAATTCAAAAATTCACATGAGAACTGATTTGCGTTTTCAGGCATAAAATTCAAGAATTTAATTCGCTAATAATATATTATTATTATTACTAGAAAAATTAAAAAAAAAAATGCGTTTTCAGGCATAAAATTCAAGAATTTAATTCGCTAATAATATATTATTATTATTATTACTAGAAAAATTAAAAAAAAATAATTGAAATAATTTTCTAAATCATTAAGAAAATTTATAGAAGAAAAAAAATTTACAGAGTTCACACTGCACACAGTTAACTTTTTATTACAGTCTTTGTACTTACCTCCCTCCACCTTGCTTTACCTGATTGTTAGAGAGATAAATCAGAGGAAAATGTCTGCAGAACGTCAACAAGTGAGAGAAATAACTTTTCAGATGATTTTCGTTCGTTTATTCGAAAAATGATAAAATTTACAAATGGATTAAAGTGGTCTTCTCTTGTTGTAGAACGTTCGATATCGTCGCATTCTTTCCAATCGATAACTATCTGGACAAATCTGATGGTGATGAGGGAACAAGTAGAGACGACAACCTGTTGCCATAGAAACTGTCGGTTGGGAGACAGCGAATGATGTTATGACAAGGAATGAATGACGATGCAACTGCAACATGGCTGTACTTTCTCGACTTAGCAAGTTTAAAGAAAACAAATGTAATGTATAGTCTTAGCAGACTTCAACCTTATGTTTTGGTGGTAAATGGAGTCGGCCTACACGTTTGTAAACAATTACTACCGTTCACCAACAACATTTCAATTTATTGAAAGAATTTTTTAAAGTAACAGAAAAGGCCACAACGGATATACAAATAACAACAATCTTAAAATATTTATTAACTGATAACCACTCGAGTTTTGCCTGTTACTTTTTAAAGGTATAACACGTTTATAAAGCACAACTGCATCATTAAGTGTACATTACGTAAAATATGTAACATAATAAATTCAGTTTATTTCGCTTTAAAGTATTTTTTTAATCTATTAAAAATAGAATTTTAATCTAATTATCTCACATTAAACAATCCTTTCATTGTATAAAAGCATAAAAAAATTATTAAAATAAACCGTAATAAATGTGTAACTTATAACTTCACGACAGCATCGGAAGGCAGTATTGAGTGTATAGACGAGTATAGTAATCCTATGGTCATAAGATTAGTATAGAATCGCATAGACTTATTGCTGCCTTCTGATACTGTCTTGCCTATAAAAAATTAATTAAAGTTAAAAAATTTATATATATTTAAATAAATAATACATTTTTTTTACTTTAATATGCGTGCATATCGATATTTTTTTAAAAATTATACGTATCAAGCTCTTCTATTTTAAAATTATATAAAATTTTACAGTTATTTATAGAAAGAAAATTTTCCTTTATTTTCACCATAAAATTAATGTTTCAGAATCTTATAAATTTTTTTCCTTAAATATTCTTTCGATAGATTTTTGGTATTATATAAATAAATATAATTTATGGGACGAAACTGTACAACTTAAAACGTGTTTAAACTATATAGATTATCTTTTAACATGAACAATTGCTGGGTTGAGCACTTTGATTCTATTTATATCTCGGAAGTTGCTCCAGGAATTTGATAAAATTGCACTTCCATCATTCTGCGGAAATATTTGCTAGCCATCTTCTCTAAAGATTCTTTCGACTCGATAAAAGTTGATTCCAATTTTTCTGTTCAACAGATTCATAACGCAGATAAAACATTAGTTTCAATGAGAAATTATTCTATTTTTTTCTTCTTTAAATTATTTAATTATTAAGCTATTTTGTTAATCGCGTGTTTAAGTCGTTTTTACTTCGAAAAACTTCCAAATTTTCTTTAAAAAAATATATATATATATTTCCGAAAGGAAAATAAAAAATATATGTTGAAATTCATAAACTTGAACTGACGTTTCTGCAAAGTGGATTTTAATAAAAATGAATTTTATTTAGAGATGCTTTTAAAAATAACCTTTCAGAATTCAATTTATTAATTTTTTTTTTTTTACGGATAACGCATTAAAATAAATTTTGTTATCGTTATTAATTTATGTTCGAGTAAATATAATTGCGGCCATATTAAAATAAAAGTTTATTCTTTCATAAACTTCTGACCCGATACTACACTGAAATAAATAATTAAAGATAAAAAAAAATCTAAGAGTTATCCTTCGCTTTAGTGCTCCTCTCGATACTAGAAGGTCAAATCTAAACCTTCCAACCTTCTAAGCTGTCAACTGCATTCTCAACTCGACTGTAAGTTGACTCGAGATACATTTCATGCCTCAGGACCTTACATCTTATAAAAATGCATGCAGAGAACGAAGCATTAACCTCCTATACATAGTAAAATAATTCATTATGGAGGTACTAAGACAGTATCCATTCTTACGGATGCTGAAGATGTCATTTAAACATTAGTTCATTGCCGTAGTTAGAATCATTAAAACATCTTTAAATTCATATATACAGATATTTTACAATAAGATAATTTATTTAAGGATTACATAATTACATTTGCTTCTCGAGATCCTCAAAACATTCATCGAAAATGCTAGTACAGTATTGATTTTGTGGGCAGTTTGCATTAAAATCGCATTTATTCGTGCAAACAACAATAATAATGTTAATATTTGCAATTATTTTGCACTTAAGATGGTAAATTTTATATATATATATATAAAAATCCATCATATCTATAAAATTAATTAAATAAATTCTCAGAATCAATAAACACACTTTACATCCGTTTATTCAAGCGAATCTCTTTTTAAAAGAATGTAAATATTTCTACGTTTAAGTTGGTAATATTATTAACGTAAATTTGAATTTAATATTAAACGACTACTTATTTATAACTGTCAACATTTAACTAACAGCCTTTTAGTCGATAAATTGAAAAGGATTGACACGGTGACTCCTCCTCTTCAATCAATCACGTGACAAAAGTGGGCAGGAAAGAAAGTTTTTCAGACTTTCCAAGGGATATTTTTCAACTTAAATTTATTTCTTATACACTCTCAGGGAGTAAATAAGGTAAGCATGACATTACGCTATTTTTTTTTTACCGCTTTTTTATTATTTCGATGTTTTTTTTTTCATTTGCGTTTTTGAACCGTTTACGACGCGTAATAAAAATCGAAAAATAGTTTTAAAAATTCGATTAAACTGACAATTAATCACCATTTTAAGACAATTAAATTTTTTTCTTAATGTATTTATTTTTTCTTTATTGTTTTTGCATGATCACTCTGCCTATTAACACAGATTATATCTCATTTATAACATCTGTTCTCTTATTCGGTGGATAATTTCCGAGTTTTCTCCCCCTCTTTAAATTAAGGTAAAATTATTAAATTGGAGTCTTGACGTATTATGGATGCCTTAAGCGATAAATAATATGATGTTGATTAAATGTTCCCCCATGAACACTCAGCTTTGTGCAGTTGTAGCACTAAAACTATTAACGTAACCAACTCGCCATTCTCACGTATAGGCCGCGAAAGAAAATTTTCCGATACAGATTTTTAGCAGTTGTTAAATCTTATTCGCATCTACTATAAATTTTTTTTTATGAAGAGAGTATATATATATATATATTTTTTTTTATACATACCCGAGAAGAACGTGTTTATTATTTTAATGTGTACAAAAACCAGAATTTTCCTTGACCCAAATCTCAAGGACATGTGGCCAAACAAATAGGTATGCAAATCTGAACGGAAGAATATTTTACGTAACGTCGTTTTTTTTAGCTATTAAAATCAATTTTTAAGTTTAAAACTGAAAGAAAAAATTCATTTTTAAGTATTTTTGCACTTTTTAACCTTCTATCTATAAATATCTTGCATGCAAAGCCATATAAACATTTCTCCATAGGCATAGACATAAATCACGTTTAGATATTAACATAATGATGCATTTTATGGTATTTACTGCATAGTACACTCTTAACAACAGAAAGATAAATAAGCTACAAACATGGAAGAAAAAAAGTAACTTTAACTTGTTACGTTAAGAATTTGTAGTACAATTTTTGAAACTCTTCATTCTGTTAGCTTCTTTATGCCTTGTTTAAAGCATGAAATAAAATTAAAAGATATATATGTAACCATGAAACTGAATCTCATTTCTATGGTTACTTAAATACCCATAAAATTAATAAAATAAATAAAAAATTAGCTATTAATTATAAGAAAAAAAAAAAACTAAGAGCTGATAGCATTTCTGGATCGAGTTGCTTCGACAGGATGAATTTCGTAGGTAAGAAAAGTAGTTGAGCTACTTAAAAAAAAAAGGTTGATAAGTTTAATTTGACAAGGTAAAAAAGTAAAAATATTTTTAACTTTATACATATTTAAGTTTGTTTTTATTTATAAATAATATATACGCATAATAGAGTGCTTTTTATATAAGCACTTATCGTTTAAATTTCTAGTTTAAATAATATTTAATGGCTGCAAATATTTACCTTAAAATGAACTTTAACGTGTTGACTTTATCATTTTTAGATTAATATGAAGAAAGAAAAATTACCGCTTTTAGGAAACCGAACCAATAACTTTAAAAATTATTCTTCCATTTCGGAACAGGTAAATAAATTTTTATAAATTTATATTAATTTAATTCCGTAATAAAAGCAAGGATTAAAATTATACATTTTTTTTTTCTTCAAAATCTATTAGGAAATTAGTGAAGGAAATATAGTTTTTCCAATTCAATAAACAAGCTTACTTGTACACTTAATACGTTTAACCGAATATAGGATGAACGATTGTTCTGTAGGTACAAAATTATTCAAAATATCATTCTTTTATTTTGTTTATGAAATATTTAAAGGAAATTATAACGATTTTTCTAATAAAATAAAAGAGGGTCGTAAATCAAGAGATACTGCTGTGATTCTAAGCCAAGAATCAATGATTGATTCTTATAACAGCAGCCACTAAGGCCAAAATTCAACGCGCTGTAACGGGGTCCTAAGTTAAATATTATTAATCTGTCAATTATATTCGATAAAAATATTCAAAAGGACACCGACTGCCAAATCTTAAGCTTCAAATCTAATTAATAATCGAATTAGAGCAGTTTAGATATCGCAAAAGTCGGAAAAAAGCTTTTTCTTCTTCCTTTCCTCCTTCTTCTCCTTCGCAGATATCTCTACAAATCGCATCGTTCAACCGATATTGATGAGGAAAATAGATATTTTTTAAGTTATTTGAGGTTCCTCGAAAATTTTCAGCACAATCGTGTCAAAATAATGAGGGTAATAGTGGGTCCGTTTTCCAAAAATATCTCTATATGTTTAACCGTTTTTGATCAAATTTGGAATATAGGATATCAGGAATATAGGATATAGCTCAATTATTGGAGTTTGGAATATAGGATACAGGATATATCTCGATTAAAACCTGAAAATTTTGGCCCAATTGGGTTAAAGTTATAAAGGAGGATGATTCTCTTCTCTAGAAATGTCTCTATAGATCATATCGTCCAATTAATGTCGAACAAATCTGGAATGTAAATGTTAATTATGTTATAATATTTATCACATTAAAGACAAAATGATGGAAGTAAGAGAACTTTTTCATCATGAATTTTTCTACAAATTGTAATCCTCAACCGATTTCGACTAAATATGATATAGGCCTATATCACGTATGTTTATTTTAAAAAATGTCTACTAAAAATTTCGATTCAATCGAATTAAAGATATTTAACGATATATTAACATATTTCTTTCAAAAAAATAGTTTTCATCTAAAAAATAAACGATATCCAATTAAAAAACATTAAATATTGAAAAAATAAGCCAAGTACAATATTAAAAAATTGGTATACTTGTTAAAATTTATATTCGACTGCCTGATTAACAATTTAAGAAAATAAAACAATAACATCAACCAAAGTAGTCACATTTAAATTTTAACAAGTATCCACAATTTCTTAGTAATGTACTTGGCTCATTTTTTGTCTTTTACAAATTAGATGTCTTCAATTGGATTCTAGAATACAGAATACAATGATAGCTTCTAGAATACAAAATAATACAAACACTAGATTCTTCCAATGAATGTAAAATATTAAAAATGCTAATTTTCCCAACTCAAAAAATAATACAAAATACATTTTATTCTATCGATTCGGAAAATTTTTAATTAATAAAATTGTTTTATTGATTGATTAAAAGAACGTTAAACTGGATTTTTTAATAAGAGAATAAAAAAAGAAACATTTTATTTTATTGTTCGAACCGTGAGTCCAATAGTAGAGATTATGACATTTGCCCCAGGACAATAATGTCATCAACTTACGCATGTCACATTGTGTGACATTTCGACACGATTGGTAACACGGAAAGGCAGAGAAGCGAGTCTGAAACAACATGTCAGATAGACTTACATGTAACTCTAGCAGATTGCACAGAGGACTGGTTTTCACACGATTCTCCCTAGATATTAACTTAGTACATAGTAATAAGGACAGACACATAGATTTTTATCTTTGAATCGTTTTTGATGCATTTACGTTATATCCAGATCTGACACGAGATTTAACAAAATAATGTCTTAACTTTTTTTTCTTCTTCTTCTTCTACGATTTGCTTGGATAGCTTACAAGCTTTCATTTTCAGAACAAGCTGTTTTAGACAATTCAATTATTTTCTGCTGTTTCTTGGATTTATCTTTATTTGGATTTCTGTAAAACTACTCTGCACTTAAAGAAAAAAGTACCAGCACTTATGATACATTAACGGCATTGTCTCTTATCTCTTTTCTTTCTTCTTATAGTCTCAAAAATAAGAGAGGTAAATGCATTTTGCGTCTTTGTTTATTTTTTTCATCCATTTAAAAATCTAAATACGTCATATTTTTCTATAGATACACCATTAATTTATCTTCTCCGATGAAATTTAATGATATTGTGAAATACAATGCCTTTTCAAGACCGAGTAATGACTGTAATCCTTTAGTCTGTAGTCGTACAAACTAAATATTAGTTTCCTAAAATATAATTTTTTTTTCCTTTTTCTTATTAACAAAACTCCTCGTTAATAGAGGATAATGAATAGTTAAGTTTGTTTTATTAGAATCAAAAGACTGTAGTTACCATTAGCTATTTGTATTCTCTATAACCACTCTTTTTTTTTTTTTGTGTGTATCTGTTCCGTCTGCAGGAATATCTTCCATATCAACTTTAATAATTTTTTTTATATACATATAATTACTTATATTTTTTTCATTATCAGCTAATATTTAGGTTATTAACCTAACAACTACAGAAAAAAAAATTCCTGTTTAAAATTCAGGTATGAAGCCATGGCTGTAGAGTTACTTTTTATAATCGCATCTTTATAAAACTTTGATTAAATTTTTGCTTATATAATTATAATTTTTATGTAGAATATATTTATACATATCTATACACATTTTTTTTTTAATAGAAAAAGTCATCGCATAACGTCAGCATCTTAAATTGTCAAGACGTTATTCTATCTTGGCACAACATAATAGCAGTTGTCGAACCACCAAAACAAAAATGGTTTTTTGGTAACTCAACAAAGGAAATTCGTCATCGATACCTACTCCGAGATGGTAAATACACATAGATTTATATATATATATATATATACCATTATTATGGTGTTTAAATTATTTACACTGCTACATTTGCGCTCTTTCTGTAACCAGTGAGTGGCAGTATTGGACCTGGACAACTTTTAGCCATAATGGGATCTAGCGGTGCCGGAAAAACGACATTAATGAATGTTTTAACTTCCAGAAATCTCCAGAAAGTCACTGTTTTCGGTAAAGTTACCGTAAACGGTTATCCCGTCGATAATTCTATTATTGGAAAGTCCGGTTACGTACAACAAGATGATCTCTTCATAGGTACTCTAACTGTTAGAGAACATTTAATCTTTCAGGTAATTCTAATTTTGCATTTAGAAATTAAGTATTTAGGATATAAAAAAAAATATTATATATATTTTTAAAGGCATTGTTGCGGATGGATCAAAATTTATCTAAGAAAGTTCGTTTGCAGCGAGTCGAAGATGTTATTGCTTACGTGAGTACAGTTTTCGGTTTATTTTTTATACGTTTTGTAGTTGAACTAATCCGATTTTTCTGGTTTATTTTGCATATTTAATGAATTCAACCGATCTTATATATATATATTTAAAATTTTATATTAAAATCATAACTTCACGTGATATTTAGGCAAATTTTTCCTGTTTTCTTTTCCTCCTATTTGCAGCAGCAAAAAATTTTTTATATAATATATTTATTCGAATTAAATAAGATCATCCAAAGCTTAAAAAAATCATGTGCAAAACCACACGTAATAATTGCATGCATTTAATATTACCTTAGCACCGAATAAAAACTTTGGGATAATTTTAAAACCGAAGAAAAACTGAAAATTTATGGAGTGGAACAACTGATAAAAATTCGATAACGATCAGATAAAAGTGATGAGATAATATTATGTGAACCGAACAAAAACGCGATAAATTACCATTCTCTGACACTAATCTTTGAAACTAAATGCTGAAAACTTCGTAAATTTTCTATTTTTATCATTATTAAATTATATTAAATATTATTTTATTTTTTTATATAATATTTTTTTTTAATAATATTTATTAAATTTAATAAAATTTTTATATATATATATATATACATATATGTAGATAATAAGAGCTTATTATTAGTCACAACACAAAATTTACATTAAAAAATCGATTTTTTATAGTTAGGATTAACAAAATGTGCTAATACAAAGATAGGAATTCCAGGAAGAATTAAAGGCATATCTGGAGGAGAAATGAAAAGATTATCCTTCGCTTCTGAGGTACGTAAGTTGTTTTCTTATAAAGAAATTCGAGTAAAGATTTGTTTTGATGTATCTTGTCAAATTTATTTAAGATACTGACTAATCCATCGCTTCTATTCTGCGACGAGCCAACTTCTGGTCTAGATACCTTCATGGCTTTGAGTATTATTAGCATCTTGAGAGAAATGGCAGCAGCAGGATGCACCATTGTATGCAGTATACATCAACCGTCGTCAGAAGTGTATGCTCTATTCGATCAAGTTTTGTTCTTAGCTAATGGACAGGTTGCATTTATGGGAAGTGCATCAAGAGCTTTAGACTTCTTTTCAGAGTAAGTTCGTTTAATTCAGTCATAATTTCAATATTTTCTCCCGGTTAGTAAATAAAGAAGCTGTTAAATAGACGGTAAACAGAAGAAAATTTCAAATTTAGAATGTTTAATGTATACATTTGCTATCGTAAATGAGCTCGTATGTTATACAAACATAGAAAATGAGCTTCATACTTTCAGCGTGTTGATTATTCAAAATACGTTTGTTCTTGAACTTTTCGACTTACACTATTAGATTTATTTTATTTAAGCATCCAAATGTTTAAAAAATTCGTAGAAAATATCTTTATTTATTCGTAAAAACAGTAACCACACTTTTTGCAATTTACGAGTCGTTTCAATCATCCTAATTTTCTTTTATATATATATATAATTCAAATTTGTGATATTCAAGGAACGATTCCATTCTTGCAGATTGGTTTCTGCATTAAATGTTTGCAACATTATTTTTTATTTTTTATTTACAGCTTGGGTTTGCAATGTCCGACTAATTTCAATCCGGCAGATTTCTTCATAAGCGAACTTTCAATTTTACCCGATCAAGAAGAATACAGCAAAAGAAGAATTCAAGTAAGAGTTAAATTAATAAAGTTTTCCGGTATTAATCCGACAAAAAAAAAAAAAAAAATGTAAATCAAAATCTTTGATGTTTTTATTTCCATAAAGCAAATCTGTGAATCGTATGCAAATCTACGAAATCGTTCATTGTCGAACGGGGAAGTTATTAAAGCGAATGCAGACAAGGTTATCAAACAATTTTTTTTTTTAATTTTATCTAGAATACTTTATTAATAATAATTAAAAATAACTGATTAATAGCATGATTTACAGTTAGAAAACACGACGAAAAGGTCGATGTAAGTATTAATTTATTATTATTATTATTATTATAAACGTGCAAAGAGACGAAACACCTCTTTCTATACCCTCCATATTAACAAGTGAAGAAGAAGAGATGACACACAGTTAAACATTTCTTTTTTATTATTATTATTAAGGTATAAAGCATCTTGGTGGGTTCAGTTCTATGTCATCATATGGAGATCTTTCTTAAGCATAAGACGTAATCCGATTCTCACAACAATGCGATTTATGCAGACAACAGTAAGTAGCTTACAGTTCGCAAAAAAAAAAAAATCTAAAGATTTATTATTATAAAAGAATATAACGGCATCATTCTTGTTTTTATATATTGAAAATATTTTTAATTCTTTAAAAATTTCTTTTAATTGAAAATTTTCTAAAACTACAAAGGGAGGATTATATTTTTAACGGTCGCATGCTTTTTTTTTTAAATCGAAAATTAATTAATTAATAAAAAAATAAATAAATTCCATCTTTAATTATGAAAATATTTAATCTCCGAAAAGCTCTTTTGACGAATTAACATCATTAATAGCAATTATAAGGTAGTTTAGCTGCTTAATGACAATACTGTAGTATTCTATTTAAGAGATTACAAGCTAAATTTGCTCTCGCTAAATTGATTTGTAAGAACTGAATATAATAATAATTAATACAAACCTTAATTCATTTATTTTTATTATTATTTCTTTATTTCGATAGCTAAACATATTAAAATTTTATCATTGTTCTGTCATCTGTTTAATGTTTGTAAATTTTACAATAATTAATTTATTCTACTTGCGAAAAAGTTCAAAGGGGTAGAGTAACAATTATTAATAACGTAACAAGTCAATTTATGTATTTTAAGCAAGAAGAAGCATTTTATTTTTATTTTTTTATCCTCAGATAGTTGCCTTGATTTTAGGATTTATGTACTGGAAACAAACACTTGATCAAGACGGTATCATGAATATAAATGGTGTGCTTTTTCTCCTCTTGACGAATGTGACCTTTCAAAATATGTTTGCTGTTATTAATGTAAGTAGACGTGGTGATCTATACCGATAACGATGTGTAACAGTTTCATATATCACATAAATAGTTTTAACCGCATCGTTTTAATTATATTTATTAAATATTTTTATTTTTATAAAGGTGTTCTGTACCGATATTCCAGTATTTTTAAGAGAACATTGGAACGGTATGTATCGAACGGATATATACGTTATTTGCAAGATGTTAGCTGAGGTAAGTCAAATTAAAAACTGCAAAAAAAAAGGCAGGTTTCGGTTCTAGAGATTTGTTTTCTTAAGACTTCATTGGCATTTTAGTGCTTTCTTTTCTGCAGCTTCCGACGTTTATTGTCCTTCCTGCTCTGTTTACTACGATTGTTTACTGGATGGTAGGTGAGTACATAACTTCTTTTTTTATATATATATATAGTATATTCTTATTAGATTAAGGGATTTGTCTTTACTGAATCAATTGTGAAGAAAAACAATCGAGATTGAAATCAATCGTTTTTTTATTTTTACCCCCTCCGTTCTTGCTTTCTTTCTTTTTTTTTTGCTGCCATTCAATTTTGTTTCTTTAATTAGGTCTCCGAACGGACGTCACTTCATTTTTTCTGTGTGTTGGGATAGTAACTCTAGCTTCAAATGCCGCCTGTTCCTTTGGTAAGTCTATCTTTATTATATTATCCATTGCGGAATGAAAAATTACATTACTTTTTACAGCAACTATTAGAATGATTCTTTTTTTGAAATACAATGAAGATAAATGGATGTTAATCATACTTTATCTATATCTTTCTCTCTCTCTCCTTCTCTTCTTATTTCGCAGAAAGTATCCTACTTTGAAGGTAGGAAATGATATTTGTCAAAGTTTTTAAAAAAACGGAAGGAAAAAAGACATGAACATTTAAAGCTCGCATTAAAAAAACGAAATGATATTTGTCAAAGTTTTTAAAAAAACGGAAGGAAAAAAGACATGAACATTTAAGGCTCGCATTAAAAAAAGCATGTCATTTCTGTTACTAATGCAACTTTAATAGATCTGTTAGTAACATTGCATAAAATGGAGGTTTATGAATACTTATAATCTATCATCAGCTACAATCATAAAAATATGATTCTTATTGGTGTTATTGCATTCTTACAGTGCTGCATCCATTATAACTTATTGTTATATATATCTGCATCATTTTTATTGCAGACATATCTACTTATATACTGATAACATGATAATTGATATAACATGCGCTTATAAACTTATTAATATAAGCTTATACAATGGTTAAAATTGATAAAAAATGTTTATTTTAAGTTATCAAACTTATAGACGATATAAATTTACTGTTTTAAATATCTCACAATATCGACATTAAAAATTTTAACACAAATTTGTGAGGCAGTATAATGTAGACATGCAAAATAGGATCTTTCGTATTTTTGAACGAGAAAATTTATAGTAAAAAACAGAAGATTTTCATTTTTTATAATCCATTTACATTCTTAAGCTGTTTTCTTTGATATTTTATAATTTAAATAAAAATTAAAGATATTTTTCTAAATATTTTTGAAATTTCGTTTTATATTCGTACTAAATTTTTTTTTTTTAAGTTACTGAGAAGAGTTATAGATAGATGGCCGCCATTTTGATCTCAAAAGAACAGAAAAAAGTATTATTTTATGGTAAAAGAAATTAATATTTACGATTCTGAACATTCGAGATGGATTAAAACACATAATAAATTAAAGCGAATTAAAATATCTGTTTAATTGTCCTATATACCAGCGGTTCTCAACCTTTTCATAAATGCGTACAACCAACATGTGTTGGTTGTACGCATTTATGATTGTATAGAATTCCCATTTGTATAGAAGGCACCAAAATGTGCCTTCTATACAAATGGGAATTCAAGAATATACATATACCATTAGTCATGTATAGTCTTGACTTCCCATTTGTATAGAAGGCATATTTTTATTGGTAGTACGCATTTACGAAAAGGTCGAGAACCGCTGGTATACGCGAGACATGAATATTCAGTGGTAGCGTACCACTAGTGGTACACGAGACATGATTAGTGGTACACGTATAATCTTGGTTGAGAACCGCTGCCATATAGGTTACTATAGGAAGAACTTTAAAAATAATTTATATTTGTTTGATCAAGTTTTCTTGTATTTGCTATATAATAAAAATAAATGTAGCTTTATATAGGAAATATCATCATCATATCCTAATTTCTACCATTACTTTAATGCAGCTCTATATAATGTTTACATATTATACGAAAACTACACGGCTAATGATGTTATAAAAGCATCAGTTACTGTACCATACTGTTTTTACTGGACATTATATCCCTTTCTATCAGTTTTCTGAAGATAACCTTTTATTTTTAAAATATTAATTTTATTTTTTATTCAGGTTACATGATATCAAGCATGAGTACTTCGATAAGTATGGCTCTTTCTATAGGACCTCCAATGATAATACCTTTGATGTTATTCGGAGGATTTCTTTTGAACATAGAGTAAGAAAGGATAATAACAATCACTTACGTTATCACCAATCAACGAAAGCTGATAAAATCTATATATTTATGTCCATTTAAGGTCAATACCTATATACTTCGACTGGGTGAAATATTTAAGCTGGTTCTATTATGGTAATGAAGCACTTAGTATCATTCAGTGGAGTAGCGTGAAGAACATTGGTAAATAAATCAAAAAATATCACTCGTCTCGTAATAAATAAATTAATAAAAATAACATGAGGAATTTAAATCCTCATATAAGGTTGGAGATGATTTTTTAGAGTAGAAGAATGTCTAACGACTTACTTAAAAGAATATTTTTTATTTTTTTGCAGTCTGCGAAAATAATTCGACTGTCTGTATAAGAAATGGAGATGTAGTATTAAAGTCATTAAATTTTGATAAGGTAAATGTTATTTTTCAAATTAATTAAATATTTAACAAAAGTAAAATCCTAATCCTTCTTTCTAAATGTTATCGAAGAAAAGCTGCTTTTGTATCAATTTAATATGTATTAATTAATAATAAATAATAATAAAACTCAATTAAAAATTTATTTAACTTTTTCTTTATAAATTTTCATATCATATTTGCACGACAATTTTATATTAGAAAAATTAACTGTGTAATTTAAAAATATATAAGAAACAAGTAAAACTAGTTTACTTGTTGATCGACCTGTTTAAATCAAATAAGTGAAGTGAATAACTAACATAAATTATTGATATTTTCATAAAATATAAATATTACACAGAACAATCTTAGAACGTGCCTTATCATCGAAAATAAACCAATTTTCACTCTCATTAGTCGTCACTACTGCAACTTTTTTAAGGGCGTTCCATCAACGAGCAAAGTAGTAACGATGGAAGCGAACTTTCAAACAGAATAAAACAAATCAAGAAAGAAGAAGTGTATAGTACGGAAAGGGAAAAAAAAGAATTTTATGAGAAAGATGTGTAGAGATTTGTAACAGTCGATCGAACCTGAAGAGACCTATATAGATGTCCAAGTCAGACCGGTCTGGTGACATTCAACTTTTAAAAGAAAATCAAAAAAAGGTGATTATCTATTAGCCACCAAAATTGATTGCGTAAATCAAATTGCCTCACCTAGTCGACATCAGATAAGTAACTGACCCTATTGTTGAATGTAATGAATGAGTAATATTGGACAAACGATCAGAAACACTCCGTGCATGATACAAACGATTACCACTTCGTGTTACCATAAGCGTGCAGAAACATCTGGATAAAGAAAGCAATCTTTGCTTTAAGAACCTTAAAATAAATTAATCGTCATTCCACAAATGACCTAGTCGTACCAAGAACGTAAAGCGGCACCAAGGCGAACCGACTGTTCATAGAAATGTTTACGTCTAACAGTAATAAAGTTAAATTTTTTATATAAGTGCAAATTAAATAATCGAAAGTATTAATTATGCTGCAGCTGTTTCCGCCGAATCATGATCTTTCCTTGTTAAATGCACGTGCACCAAATAGTTACTACATTCATGGCAAAACAGGTTTCGGTCAAACGAACAATCTGTTCTAGAAACTTTCGAGAGATTTGTTTAGTCCCAAGACAGAAATAGTACGTTGAAACGAGTGTTTTTCGTCAAGTTTACAAAATTGTTATATTTTAAAATACTGTATTAGTTTCATTTAATTTCGAATTCTGTATTAATCAGATGGGTATTAATTAATTTTTAAAATGTTACAAATTTATACGCTTGAGTTGAAATGAAGGTTAAGAGGTGTTTTTTAGGACATCACTGACCTGAGATGGTCAATTAATGAATATCAAGTTCGGAGTTTTTCTCACAACAGAAACAACTAAAGAACAAATGAGATTTAAAATAATATAGTTAATCAAATGCATAACATATATAAAGTTTAAAATTATCGAATGAAAACAGTCAAAAAAAAAAAAAAACGCGTTCTGCATAATTGCATTGATACATTCCTATATTTAGAACACAATTTCCATTGTTCAATTACTTCTATCCTATAAGCATTTTTATTTTTACAATATCTTTTTTTTCGATTAGATTTAAGTCGGATTCTATATTTAAACAAAAACTTTAAACGATAATAAAATAGGTTAAAGGTGCTAAACATTTTCAGTTGGGACCTTATGGATTAGTTGACGACGTTCTTATTTTATCTTTCCAATTAAATTTGAGCCTGTTAAACTTGTTAACACGAAAGAAATAACCTAAATTTTTATTTAAATATTTATTTGATAAAATTTTGTCGATTTTAACAGAATTTATCATGTTTAATTAAACGGATATTCAAAATAATTATGTTCAATTAACAAAAATTTTAATTAGAAGTTAATTTTGTTAAATATTCTAACGGAAATTGAATAATTGTTAATATTTAAACAATTGTAATATGACAAAGTTATAAATAAAAATTTTTAAATATAAAATTAAATTTTAATTTATTATGCATGATAACTTTTTACAACAGCGAAAAACTAAAATATTTCGTATGTAAAGTTTGTATATATATTCACAATATATAGACTTTATATTTTTTCTTCGAGAAAGGAAAAAGAGGTCGAACTAGATGTTAAACTAGTATTCACCTGTGTCCGGAAGGTTGACAGAACAGAACAAGAAATGCCTAAAGGGTACATTCAAATACCAGCAAAGAAATAAGAATTGAACATAATAAATGTATACAATATATAAATCTATACAAATACATCTCTATATTATTTCATTCGTTACACTGAAACAGCAAAAATGATGAAGGTTTTTTTCATATTTAAAAAAAATATTGATTATGAATTAACTATTTTGTTTTAGTTGTTGAATTCATTGTGGCGTGTGATAATTATTCCAAAAATTACTTCTAATTGCTTCTTTTTTGGCTTAGCAATGTTTCGATTCGGCGAATCACAAAATGAATCAATTACTTTTTATGATTTTCGTGTGTAGATATTTAACTCTCCATCAGATCTGACTACAGTACAAATTTACTAGTAAAAATTTGCCGGGATCGATATGAACCTTATATAGTTAAAGTTTGTGGTTTATTCACTAAAATCCAAACAATAGATCTTCTCTCGGTCTAAAGTCTAAAGGATATAAATATTAAGTTACATTATTGCATAGTTATCTCTTTCTGCCTTATTCATTCAATCTTTAAAATTTCATTTTAATTATAGTTATTCTGTTGCAAAATCTCTTATAAGCTTATTTCAAAATATAAATGCACTGCTAGCACCTGGACAGGAAATTACTTAAAATCAATATTTAGACGAACATAACCTAACTTCAAGTGATGATTTCCTTATAAACAAATTTAAGTTAGAAATAGCAATGTTAAGCGTTTATGTAACTAATAGCAATCTTCCAGAAACTTTTTTAGAAAGTAAATAAGTTTACACGTGTCCTCGAATCTTCTTCAAGACGGGATAAACGTGACTTTCAACCTTACATATACTTGCCTGACCAGTTTACACTGATTTCTCCCTCTTAATGTAAGTTTGGTTGAATAAATACCATACATGTAATTCATATATACAATATACTGTATTATTGTAATATGATCTTTGCATAATAATGTTTTAAGATATTTGATAAGATATAATATTTATAATAACCGATAATTTCATTATTCTGCAGAAGAATTATGTATAATATATTGTACTGTAAATAGTTATTCTTTCTTACCCGTTTCTTTAGGACTTTATACCGGCTTTTCTTAGACTTTGAAGGAAGTTTATGTTCTTCATCGGAACCTTCGATTATTTTCGAAGTTTTGTTTTGCGAAGGATTGGAGTTTCCCATTCTTCTCACTTCTTAAAGGCACAGTTTGAAATACAGCGTATTTCCATTGTTTTAATTTCGAATTATGATGTATTTGAGCAACAAAAAGAGACATTAAGCATTTTTTTTGTCTTCGTTAAACTGCAGACGGGACGATGACTTCAGATACGACTTTTACAACTTGGCAAGAAGCCACACCCCAAGTTAAGTTATATAATGGATGTTATATAAAATTTACATTACTTTTCACTTATTTAAGTATTTATGCACTAATCCTTTGGACTACGCGAGTTGTTTGATGCAGTTGAACACACTTTTGTCCGCCATTGTTTGTTACAGACGACCGACTGTCCATAGTCATGACAACAAACCACGTGACTATTGGCAGCAGACGAATGTCCAACTTGTCTTAAAAGCGCCCTCTGTAAAACTGGATTTTTACATTTTTTTATTTTAACTTACTGTATTCATTTATAAAATAACTCCGTCATTAAGACGAATATAAAATTTACATTTATAATTTATTAAATTCATATAAAATTAAATGAATTTATAAATTCTAACTGAAAGTCATAAAATGATCACAGCATTATTTTATTTATTTAAAGCTAAATATTTATTATTATTATTATATTCTAATCTAATGATAAATAAATAAATTAGGCAAAAATATTTACTGGAAAATTTTATAATGCTGAAGCTATTAAAAATTGTTTATTCTAAGTAGTAAACGTTTTCAATTTGATTCAATAAACAATTCAATTCATCATATTACATAAAATTCCAACGTTTTATAAATTTTTTTAAATCGTTTGTCACACCTATATAGTTATTAAACATATATAAATGTATTAAACAACTATAAATATAAAAGATCTGCACAAAATATATGATATATTCTTCGATGTTTCTCCATCAAAGTTTAAGTTGTTGTTTCTATAAGTTTATCAACAATTTATCTGATATGGTATCCATGCGATTATCACAATATATATTCCAAATTAATAAAGATTAATTTTTGGAATATCATTACAAACAAAGAAAGATTATCTTTAAAGAGAACTTTATTTTAGGAGAAAAATTGCCGAATCACCAAAATCAAAAACAGCATGCTAGCGTATTTATATAAATTTTAATAAGCAAAATTAAAGTTCCAAACAGAAAAATAATATACTATAAGTACAGTATTAAATGAACAATTAGTTATTCAATATTTCCTCAATTGATGTTTTGCAAAAACTGATAGCGAAAGTTGAAAGTTGACCATTTTATTTCAATTACGGTTTTTACTATACGTATAAGTAAAATATGTGATTTTACAATTTCTTATCACGTAATAAATTATGCAAGAATTAAAGTTTAACAACATTAAAGTTGTTGATAAAATACTGGAAACAATAGGCTTCACCTGGGATTCCATCCAGCCCTACTGCTTTCCAATTTTTCATCTGCTTCAGTGCCACCTTTACTCCTTTATCCAGGCTTGGGACTGGCCAGACAGCTATATGGCTTCTTGGGCGGAGTTTGATAGCAATATTAATGTATGATCAATTATATCGGTACAATTTCCTACATGGAAATGATAATATGTTTAGAAAGATATGAAAAAATTTTCCATAATTTTCATGCGAAATGGATTTCTAAATTAAAACTTTTTAAAAAATTCGAAGAATTATTTGATTTTAATTAAGTATTAACTACAGTTTTAATTAACACATCATAAATCAAATCAGATTTTATATAACTCGAATATTTTATGAAATTTTATGGGAAATTATAATATAGATAGACATTTATATGAAATTATAACACCTTTGTTTATTTAAAAGAAATATTGAAGATAAAATTAATTGACACCGATGGAGATCATGACAACAATTAAATATATTATAATATTATGATTGCTATTTTCAGCTATTATTATTTTTACACATATGTCAAGTATAGGTCTAGTAAATTTCAAAAATAAGCATGATAATATTTGGATAAAAAATAATGTATTGAAATTAAAATGTCACTTCATTTTATTAAATATGCAGAGATAGAAATAAAATATGCTATCTACTAAAACTGAATTTAATTAATCTCAACTACTTTTTCTTGTAGTTTAATAAGTTTTTCTATTATCTATGTGATGATAATGTTTGTCTCTTAATTACTCTGTAAAAGAAATTTTTCTCTGCCTTCTGAGCGATGGCAGTAATAATCACTCTAGTTGTATTTTCAATTTCTTATCTAATTAAAAGATATCCTTCAGTGTGTGGATACATTTTCTGTAAAATACTGTAACTTGTCTAAAACGGTATATAATAAACTTTTCAAAAACTGAAATAGGGAAATAATTAGAATAGGCTTTTATATTAAAATAGCTTCGGAAAAGCGCATCATTTATTTTGAATAGTTAGTTGGAATGTAATGCATATGAAAATACAAAGCAGTTTTCTCTTATTAACTTAAAATAAACGATAGACTGTAAACACCAAATGGGATTACTAAATAATGAAAATGCTTTAAACTACATAAAATAACAGATTTATTATTAGGAAAACTTACTCCAATAATAATAAAGAAAATTAATATTTTAATCCCAGTTAGTTGATACTGCATACGTAATTGTAAACAAACTATTTTTCTTAAAATTTTGAGAGAAAACGTTATTGTGTTTCATATATAAAATAAAATGAAAAATTCATTGGAGTATGCCATATTCCACTACACTAAGGAGTAACTTGATTCACCACCACCACGCCGAAAGAATAATGCTCACATCATTAATTAATTAATTTTTTAAATAAATGAAATTTTTAATCTAATGGCTTTGGAGATTTCATTGTTTTGTAAAAGTAATTAAAATACTAGTCGGTTTTGAGTTGTTAGTTCTGGTGATGACGATAGCCATATAATGATATAATCAATGGTGGCGGAACAATTATTTATATCGAAATGTTAATATGTTAAAAAAATTAAATGTTTTCCAAAATTTTCATGGGAAATGAATTTTTAAATCAATTTTTTTTTTAATATTTGAAAATATATTTGGTTTGAATTAGTTGTTAAGTAATTTTTATATTAACACCATCGAAATTCAAATCAAATTCAAACCAGTATCATCCAAACAGCAGACAAATGAATCTTATTTTTCTAAATAAATATCAGTATCAAAAGATAAGACAATGTTGTATACCGATAAATTTAATATATCTGTTTGAGAATAAATTGTTTATTCCTAAATTGATGAAAATTAACTTTATTTTTATATTTAAAAACAAAGTAGTGTGTTGCTATCAGTCGTGTTGTTATTTTAAATAATTTTTCTTGTGTTACAGAAAATTAAGAGATCGTTAACTACTCACTTAATTTTCTGTAACATAAGAATTTGGGATTCTCTACATAAGATAAGTACTTATTTAGATTTAATAATTCATTTATTTTTTGTAAAGTATCGAAAAATAGACGGAGGACAAAAATATTAGTATAGCCATAAAAGTTACTGATTAAAACATATCACTCCATCAACAAAGAAGAGAATATTGTGACAAAACAATACAGCATTCGTTATTAACCGATTATTAGAGAGCAGTTGGAATTTATATTTATCGTGATTCCAGAGAGAAAAACGAAACAAATTTTGAACGATATTTATGTCTATAGTAAGTTAGTTTTATAATGAACAGTGAACATATCCTTAAATAAGTACAAATCCAACTTAATAAGCAGCATAATTATTGTTTATAAGTCATATGTGAGACTTCAAGGTTTTTATAAATATAATAAAATGAGATTCTTAAAATGATAGAGATTTAATTATAATAACAATAATTTGAGATTCGGAATCGTGTTTTATTCCTTCAGAAATTAATTTTAACATTTAGAGATGTGAAAACTGTTCTCATATGGAGTCCAGTAGAAGATAAAACTCGATTCGGCTCGAAAATTCCCAACTGAAGTATATAATCCACGTAATTGGTATTTTCTATAATTTGACATCGTAATCATACGCATTAAAACTACTACTTTTTAAAAATTTTGCTCTTTTATCCTTTGGGCAGAGTTCGAGTGGTGACCCCTATGTATGAAGCTGTCTTCTATGTTAGTACTTCCTTCACTGATATTTTGTACACTCTTTGCTTTTCTAAGTCATTCAGGGGGTCTTTTCCATTTTTAAGCACACTAAAGACTGTTGCTCCTCTCTGTACTGCCAGTTTTTGTCTATCCTTCTAGCTACCTTATCCACAAAATTGAACCATTTGAAGTTAACGGCACTGGCATATAAATCTCTTGTTGTTTAGGTTGGCTTGCTACCTCTGTCTTGCTATTAGCTATACTGCGTAGAGTTTTCTGTACATTTCTCCTAATACTTTCTATAAGTGATCTTCTGTATCCATGCTGTTCTCCTATGTTCATGATGTATTCTATCTCACTTTTCAAATCCGCGGCTTCAGTACTATATGTTATTGCTCTCTTGAAAATATCTGAGGGCTGCTTTTGTATATGTTATGGGGTCATTTGACCAATTGGGGATGAGGATTGGTTCATATGTTGGTTTTCTATATACTGATGTTTTCAATCTCCCACTATCCATCAGTACTTTTATGTCTAAACAGTGTATGCTCTGCTGGCTAAGCTGCTTGTTCTTTAGCAATAGGCTGTAATTTTCCAATGTAAATATCTTAGTAAAATTTTGCAGCTTTGTATCGTCTTTCCATATAATCATGATGTCGTCAACGAACCTCATATAAAACTTTAATGCTGGTTGGAATTCTTGTATCCGTTGATTCTCTACCTTCCTAAATACAATCTCTGCCAAGGGGCCAGCTATAGGGCTGCCTATTGGCACGCCTCTGGTCTAATCATATATGTTATCCTTAAACCTGAAGTATGAGCCATAGCAGATAATGTGGGCTATGTCTCTTAATAGCGGGGCTATCTTGGATTGTGGAAGGTTTTCCATCATAAACCTGTAGAACTCTATGCAAGTCGGTTCAAGTTTTAAGGATGGATATAGACTTTCATAATCATACCTTGCCAAAATATCGCCATCCTTCAATGCCACATATCTTAGTACATTCGTCATTATGGTTGTCAATTTATCCATTTCCTCTAAGATTGCTGTGCACCATCTGGCTAGTGTTTTCTCCAAATTATATGTAGGCACTGTCCTCTTTTCCACTATTGGTCTTGCAGCAAGGGGTTCTTATGTGTCTTCATGTATGCAAATAACCTTGGACATGATGGTGCTCTCACCTTTTGCTCTCTCCAAATTGATGGGAATTGATTATGCCTTGTTATTTTCTCTACCATGGTTGTTAGTTTCTTAGTGGGGTTTGTCTTCACTTGTCTCAGGTGTGTCTGCTCTATGTATCCTTGCAGGAAGGAGTCGTACATATTTCTGTCTAAAAGAACCATTTTTTTGGTCTTGTCTTCCCTTGTAATCGTATAATGGTTACTATTGAGCCACATTTTTGTTCTTTTAATCAATTGTGTGTCCTGTGTTTTTTGTATTTCTTTTTTGTTATTGTTTCTGCTCATTTTCTGGTTCACATAGGATCATCTGAGCCCCTCTCTCTCTCTCTCTCTCTCTCTCTCATGTTCTTCTATGTTGCTTAGCATATCTTCTACTATTGATATTTCATCTAGAATAGTAGATTTGGTCCAGAGTGCATACATAGGGCCTTTCTTTAAGACTTGTTCTGCATACAGCAGTAAAGTAATATCCCCAATTACAGTTATCACCTGGTCTATATTAACCTGTGTCCTCTTTCGCATTTTAAGTTGCTGCTTAAATATCCATTGAAACTTCTTAATGTGTTTCTTCCTAAGGTTATTCTTAAGCATTCTCATCCTATCCTCCACTATATCTAAAAATTGTGTAATACCATCTTGTTGCATTAGTTGATTCTCATACTGTTTTACTTCATATAGTAGTCAGAAATATCTCCTTTTTGCATCCTTTTCTTTCATTGAGGGGGTCTTTTCATGCTTAGAAACAGAAAAGACCCCTGAGTGACTTAGAAAAGCAAGGAATGTACAAAATACCAGTGAAGGAAGTACTAACACAGAAGACAGCTTCATACATAGGGGTCACCACTCGAACTCTGCCCAAAGGATAGAAGAGCACAAAAATGATATTGCCAAAGGGAAATTAACTACAGCATTGGCAATAGAAGGATATAATAAGGATCTACATATAGAATGGGACAATGATGAAATTGTAAAACCCATCAAAAAGATTAAACAGGTGATAACAACAGAAACACTAGAGATATTGAGAACACAAAATACAGAAAACTTAATAAATGATAGACCAGCAATGGAGCTCTCTCCCACATGGACTTATGCAATGGAAACAATAGAGAGAAGGATACAATTATAAAAAGGGTGAAAAGTATGGACTGTAATATTTTATAGCATATACTGAAGTATACCTCGTTAGACGATATATGTATAAGCATACTATATATGTTAATGTTTTATATATGTTATGTAGGTGTGTGTTATCTATAGAAAAAATAATCAGATTTGAAAAAAGAAATTTCAATTGAGAATAAGTTACCGTTTTTACTGTTTCACTTCTCAAATTCCAAATTAATTGAATAACTACTTAGCACACACTGCAGTTTAAAAAATAACTCTCTTTTAATTAATCTTCATACAATACTAACGTTTTCGGCATACAAACGCCATCATCAGGTATTTCACCTTTCTTTACAATAGAATCAAGATAACATTATAACATTGCTATGGAACAGTAACTCTTCAGAACAAATTCAAAAAAACTTTGTTTTCGTACGGCTTTAAATTCAAATAAAAATATATAATTACAATTTAAAATAGATAAAACTTTATTACAATTTAAAATAGATAAAATTCTTCTTTCATTGAAAAGAGTATAGTTATGGAATATTATCAGGTCATCCCATAAATAATGTCGTTTTTTTTGAACATGAAGAAAACAAACAAAATTTACCTGGAACTGAGCTTTTAATCATCATAATAAATGCCCCCAATACTTATGTTCAACAAGTTTTTGAATGCCAAACTTGAAAAAGTCTGTGGATTTCAATCCAAAAAATTCATACAGGATTTAGTGCACTTCCTCGACATTTTAAAGTTTTTCTCAGCAAGATAGTGTTCAAGGCTATGAAACAGATGGTAATCAGATCTCACACACCTCCATCTGATTACCATCTGTTTCGCAGCCATAAATATGCTGAATGGGAAATATGCTGGATGGGGAAGTTTTTCTCATTTGAAGTCCTACAATTTGGTACAAGTCATTCTCGCCATGTATGGTTTTGCATTGTCCTGTTAAATAACCACACCACACTTTCATCATTAAGAGTTCCAGACATTTTTCCTGCAAAGCAAATGCATACATGCTCCAACTGCTGACAATAGACCTCTTCTGTAATGGTTTAGTTCAGTAGCACAAGCTCACACTGGGTTATGCCTTGCATATCCCGCCAAACATTCAGCAAAATCTAATGTGGAAAATGTCCAAATTTAGCCATTACAACAGACACCATCTGTTTCAAAAGCCACTGACATTTGCACTTAAAACTATGATATAGAATCAATTTTTCATCTTCCATAACTAACTGTTCAAAAACAGCTCCCTCTTTTCACAGGAGAGCAAGGAAGTGCAAATGTATACACGCTGTCACAGATTTTGTGGTATGAGAGCTCATAGGGTACTCATTTTACCATGTTTTGACATATAACAAAGATCATGTAGATGCCTGTGAATAGTTGAATGGCATGAATGGATGATTGTGGCCAATTCGTTGACTGTTGTCTCTGGTTGTCAACTGTTGTTTCTTCTAACTTCTTAGACGTTCAAATAGAAGTAAAGGGACCCTTTTATAAAACTAAAATATACCTCAAACCAACCTATGTACCGTTATTCATACTGAGCACGTCAACAGCCAAACTGACTCATAAAGACTCAGCCTTTAGAGCCCTTTTTAAAAGAGCATTTACACATTGTAGTACAAGAGCAGATAGAAACATAGAAATAGATGAAATATTCTCACAAGGAAGAAAACATGGATATAGTAACAGTTTCTTGAAAAAAGTGCTATCCTCAGTTATAAAAAAATTTGAACTCAAGGAAAAAGAAAAAACCCCACCATAAGGTTTCAGGTATAGAAGTGTCGACTATTAACCACATTTACAAACTGTTTATAGAGACATAGAAAATGCTACAAATTTTAAGATAGCTTACAAAAAAGAAAAGTACCATATTTTTGTTACTTAGAAATGATAGACACATACGGAGAAGAAAAAAACACAGGGGGTTTACATAATCCTGATTTCCAACCTAGACCAAAACAGAGAAGAAGAAGAAAAGAAATATCAGATACACAGGCTGCAACTTAGAAGAAAAAGTGAAAGAACACATGAAGAATATAGAAAAGGGTGAAACTGGTACTGTGCTATGTGTTAGAGCAATAGAACACAACATAGATATTAAATAGAAAGAAGTGAAAGTGGTGAAACCTGTCAAGTGCAGAAACGAAGGGATCATTGCAGAGTCAATTCAGATAGTTAACGATTTAAATATGATTATATTATCAATAGTAATGACCCAAGATCTCTTTTTCAGGCATGGAAGTGGTCAGTAAATAATTTGTAAAAATAGACTAAAAATTTATAATTTTGTAATGCTTAGTAGGTGACGCACCTGTCTCCAACATGTGCATCGTGCAATAATATCAAAAAAATTTTTTTACTGTTTAACATTTTTATCAACTTTTATAATTTTTCCTTGTATTTTATTATTGTCCTTTATATGGCATTGTATATATTTTGAACTTTTTGTGTTATAGGAGGTACTTTGTGATCATGAGTTTTGAATGACAATTTTAGGATATCGATTGAGAACCTTTTAAAAGTCCGTTACGTTTTGGTTATTTAAATCCGAGTCAAATATCAACTCTGCTTTAGACACCCTCATTGATAGGTATTTACAGTTATACATTGATGTATCATATGTCCGTTCTTTCACTGCGCATGTATAAACAGGGAGGATAAAAGAAATTTGCATTATAAAGATTTGTCTTGTAAAAGTTAGTACAGTAAAACCCCGAAGTTATGCAATAGGTGGGTCCAACAAAAATCGCATAAGTCAAATTCGTATAAGTCGGGGTACAATTTTGCATATAAATTTGGTTTAATTGGGACCAAGGACTAGCAAAAACACTAGTTTAGAAGAAAAATATTTAATAAAATTGCAGTTCTTTATACATATTAATACAAAATATTAAAAAAAATAAATGAGTTACATAAAAAATTATTCACTTTTACTTAATTATCACACCATAATTTCAGCATTTTTTCCATCTCAGCAATAATATCATGACATTTACGAATTATGCTTGAGTTCAAGGATTGAGCATTTTTCACTGTATCGAGAATTCTTTCATTATCTTTTACGATTGTTCTTACTGTGGATTCCGGCACCTCAAACTACTTTGCCAATTCACAAATTTTCATTCTGTTATTGAAATCCTTGATAATGTTAAGTTTACATTCAAAAGATATTGTTTTCCTTTTCTTACTAGGTGCAGGAGAATCAGATTTACTTTTTTTTGGACGATATAGTTTTTTAAGGGTTTAGAAAACATATAACAAAACAATCTTAACTTTCGTCAATCGTAGAATCGTAATCGTGCACATACAGTTTGTGCAAAACATGTGAAATGTGCATCACAGCAAGATAGCATGCAGCAGTGTTGCCAAACGAAAAAAAATCAAGAACTGCATAATTCTGAGTTCACGTAAGTTGGAGTATTACTGTATTAGACCTGATGATGACCTTGAAGAGGATTGAAAACGTTTGTCAAATAAAGTAATTTCTGCAATCTTGTGCTAGTTTTGAATTTACTGGTATGATATATGAAATCGTTTACCATTAATAGACTTTTGTCATAATTATGTTTTATTATTTTATTGTAATATGTAGATAATTCATGAGATTAAAAATAAACTACTAAAAATAAATTTTAAATATTGTAATTTATTCTATAGTTTCCAGTTGCTCTTATTGATAGTCATGAGAAAATTTTTGAAGATAGAGAAACTACACTTGCATATACAGATACAAATGAAATTTCTTCTGAAGTGGGAAATACTGCAGAAGGCATTGAAGGTATAAAATATAAATAAATGTAATTTTTAAACAAAATATATATATATGATATATGATATGATATACTATGATATTATAATAGAATAAATCTGTATATTAATTAATTTACATAATTAAGTTAGAATAAAATTTATTAGTAAATAATAATAATTGAATCTAATAAAAAGCAATATAAGACTTTAGAAATGTTGATTTTTATAAAATATGGTTTATAAAATTTAGAATCATCTGTTTAGAAATTATATTATAATCATTTTTATTTAAAATATATTTTTTATAAAATAAGGAGAATGAGAGAGTTCAAATTGAAATTAAATACAAACATTACTCAACTTAGATAAGGATTACATTTTTTGGAAATTTACTCAAGTTCAATTTTATAAGCTGAAGTTCGAAAAATAATTTTTTAATAAAAATTCTGAATTAAAATCTCCCAGGATTATGTGACTACAATGATTGCACCTATACAATATTATGGCAATCTATTGTTTTTTTAATGAAAAAAAGGCAAAGCCACATGGAACAATATCATACCAGTAATATGATACTTAAGATCAACAAACAATAAAGTGAAACATAAATAAATCAAGTAATATGATTTTCAGTAATGTAAACTGACATTACCAAAGCCATAGACATTCTGAAACTAATAATACATAATTAACCAATTTGAGAATGTTAGTGTCAAACTAATCGGATAAGTAAAGAGACAAACTAAGCACTATGCAGAAATAGATCTTTATTTCAGAAAGAAACTCTTTCGACCTTTTTCAACAGGTCTTTGTCAGCTAAGACCTGGTGAGAAAGGTCGAAAGACTTTCTTTCTGAAATAAAGATCTATTTCTGCATAGTGCTTAGTTTGTCTGTTTGCTATTATTAGATGCAGAATGTCTACGGCTTTAGTAACCTCAGCTGAGCCAGCAAAAGTTTTTCTGAAGCTTAATAATAAGTTGACCCGCACCACAGAAAAGCTGGCGTTTCTCAGGAATGTAAGAAGAATGGCGTTTTCCCAATGTCCATCCATAGGATTAAACTACTAGTGTGTACCACCCGGTTTCTTGTTGCAAGTAAAGGAGAGATCCTTGCAGATAGCAGTTACCAAAACGAAGAGGAGGATGTTTAGCCTATTTACAGAAGTTCAACTGGCAGAACAGAACCTGGATACATTAACGGACAAGAGAAAAAATGCCGTTATGGCAATCAAAGAAAACCGAACAGCGCTACTTAGGGTGAAGCTTAGAATGAATTACATTAAGAAACTCAGGTGGATCTTCCATTTTCAATTAGAAGGTGAGACTTGCATAAGTAATAAGGCGGAAGAACAATACCATGCCCTGGATGGGATTCAACTTCCAGGATATCTTGTAGATCTTATCAAGACGGGTTCTCACTCTACATTTCAGAGGAGGACTAACTCGAAAGATGTCATTCCCAGCTTGGAACCTCTGCTTATGCGCAACAACTCTAGAAGCCAACCGAGCCCGTTGGAGAATTGCGGAAACTTTTAAGAGAACAAGGCCCTTATCCACAGAAGAGAAGAGGAAGGAAGTTTCCGTTGGACTAGCTAAAAAATGGCTAACGCAGGAGGGTGTTACCTGTATGTGTGATGATAAGTCCAGAAGACTAGTCCTCATAAAAACGGCATTCTACCAAGCACTCTTAGAGAACTATATCACACAGACGGGATCGGTCCCTGTTAGAAACGATCTGACACCAGCTCTAGCTAAAAGTTAAGGGTTTGCCGGACTTCCTTAAGACAGCAACTGTATCCTCTCTGTCCTGCCCTAGACATTTTGCCTATGTGAAATTGCATAAAAATTCGATTGGGATCAGATTAATTGTTGCCTGGTAAACAGCGCTGACTTACTATTTGAAGAAGGCCGTAGCCACATGGTGTAACAACAACATGAAAGGCTACAATTTTACGGTGTCCTCACTGAAGAATTTTATTGTTAGGCTCCAGGAGAAGGAACTGCTTCCCGGAGAAACCTTCTTTGTATACAATTTTAAGAACCTGTACCCATCAATTAAGATCGAACTGGCACCTCTTCTACTCTATAGGTTTCTGCTGGAAAGGCTTGGTGGCACGGACTTTAAACCAGCGGATATACGGGAACTCTGTGATTTGGTTTGCAATTCTGCTTTCTTCATGTTTTCGGGTCGGTTTTTTGAACAAACAAGAGGAGTTCCGATTGGCAGTCCTATGGTAGGTGTGATTGCAGAACTAGTTCTAAGGCATAAAGAACTTTCTTTGTCATCGATACTGAAAATGAGTTTGCGCTCTACGTGCAATACATGGATGACATTATTCTAGTTTCAGCATGTAGGGACTCGGGTCTGAGATTGAAGGAGAACCTTTCAGATGACACTCTAGGCATCCAGTTGAACCTAGATCAAGTAAATGACAGAAGAGCGCACTTCCTTGATGTAGGCATCAGTATTGAAGATTCTGGCTACTGTACAACAGTGTATAGGAAAATGACATTTAGGGCGATTTACATTAGGAAGGCTTCATATGATCCAGAGCAATACAAACTAGCAGCCTTCATAGCTCTCTTTAGGAGAGCGTTGACCCATTGTTCAACAAGTGAAGCTAAGAAAGATGAGGTAAAGACTATTTTAAGGCAGAGCCTTGCACTTGGTTTCAGGGCCGGAAACCTTCTGCATGTGCTGCACGCAGAAGAAAGTAAACATGCTTCACAGCCGAGCCGCGGTGCGCAACAGGAAGAGACAAGGTGTTTCTCAGCCCTGCCGTATTGCACGCCCGTGAGAAAGAACTGTAGGTTGTTGGAGAGGATTGGTGAAAGGAGAATCACCTTTAAAAGAGCCAACACAATCTTCCAGTGCCTGTGGAACGACAAATCACCTATCCTTCCCAGTTTGAGGTCAGGTGTTTACCGGATTCCGATTAAAAACAACACACTAAACAGGATTTTGCTTATTGTAATATTTATTTTTTTGTTTTATTTTATTTTTTGTCATTATTTTTTATTTCTTTGTTTAATCATTCTTATGTTTTTATTATTATTTTTCGCGTTTCTGACTATTGTTTGTTTTATGTAACCTTCAGATGTGAGTGGCTGAAACAGATACCCTAGTTAGAGAGCCTAATTTTAACTTGTGTCACGTGACCCTGTATTATCCGACATATATAAACAGGCTTGAGGGTTTAAACTTTTTGGGGCTAGGTATTTTGTTTTACGTAATGCAATTATTGTTTTTATTGTGTAATCATGTTTTATTACGTTTTTAGTATTTTTACGTTTTTCGGACCTGTGTTTTTATCATTTTATTATGTGTTTATTATTATTTTATGTCACTGACAAATAACTTGTTTTATGTAACCTTTTTTGCTATAAGTACCGAAACAGTTACTCTGTTGTCGCAGGGTGGCAGGGTGATTTAACTTGTGTCACCGACCATCTGTGTTTCTGTCTAATGTAAACAAGCTTAAAGGTTTTGGATTATGTGGGTTTAGGATTTACATATTGTAATTGTTAACTTTATTTTTTTATTTCTATATTTTAGCATTTTATTTTGTATGTATTATGATTATTACGTCTCTGACAAATAATTTGTTGTATGTAAATTTTTTGCTGTAAGTGAGCGAAACAGATACTCTGTTGTGACAGGGTGATTTAACTCGTGGCGCCGACCATCTGTGTTATTGGACCGATGTGAACAAGCTTAAAGGTTTTAGGTTGTGAGGGTTTAGGATTTACATTTTATAGTTATTATTTTTATTTTATTTCTATTTTTATTATTTTTATTGTGTATTGATTATTATTTTAAGTTTTTAGACAATTTATTTTATGTAACCTTATACTGTATGTGACAAAACAGATGCTCTGGCTTGACAGTGCAATAATTTAGCTCATGTCACCGGCTATCCGTGCTCCCCAAACTATATAAACAAACCTGGAGAAATCTCCCGGCTCTCTGTATAGAGGTTGACATTAGCTGATGAAGACCTGTTGAGAAAGGTTGAAAGCGTTTTTTCTGAAATAAAGGTTTATTTCTGCATAGTGCTTAGTTTGTCTCTTTACTGAAATAAAGATCTATTTCTGCATAGTGCTTAGTTTGTCTCTTTGCTAGTAAACTGACATATTCAAACTTGTAAGCTACAGGACTTTTTTAATTTTTTTTTCAGATACAGTTTATTCTCCATATCTGAAAAAATAAAAAAGTTTTGGAAAATATTTTACATAAAGTCAAATTTACATAAGTTGACTGTTATATAAGTCAGGGAGAAGCTGTATAACTGAAAACTTGGTCTGAAGGATTCTAATTATGATCTTTTGAAATGTTATAAAAGTATATATAAATTAATGGAATATTCAGAAACTATCTAAAACATATGCAGTTTAATTTAAAATGAAAAATTGTTTGAATTGAATTAATATCTTTTCTGACTCAAACCTAAGAGAAATATTATTCCATGGATTAATTATAAATTATATAATATCCTGATTCATATATAACATAAAGCCCAGAAAAATCAAATAGGGAAGGCAACAGGAAAAAGAAAGTAGGAAATGTCTGTTATTATCCTATATAACTTTTCATTAATATTAAAAGGGGCAATTAATTTCAAAAAGTCAAACCAAAGATCAACTTCAGTTCTTGTATGTGAACTGAGGCTTCAGTTCATATACAAATTAAGTCCTCCAGTTAAGGTCAAAAATGTTTCTTAATAATAAAAAAAATTTGGTTTTCCTGGATTGAAGATAGTTGTTTATATGAAAATAAACATAAAATGTTTATGCTTATTAAAAAAATATTTTTTATTACAAAATGTAAATTATTAACAATAAATATGGTTGGATGAAAGAATAGTAATAGTAATGAAATAATGATGAACATTATTTATATTGTTGCCATTTTTCTAACTGAATAAAAAAATATAGAAAAATATTGTGGTTTGAAACACTGTATATACTCGTGTATAAGCCATATATACTTGTATATTTCTGAAGTAGGGGTCAGCTTATACAGGGGTCAAAAAAATCAACTTTTTTTGGCTGCAGAAATTGAAGTAATAAGCAAAACCATAACTTACTGAATGTCTCCTAAAGACCTAGAAGGAAATTTTGCAATAATTCTTTTAATACAATAGCAGGTAAAATTTTATCTTACCCTGAAGCAATTGAGCACAACATGCCACCGACTCCAACCTGCGGTTATATATCATAATCAGGTAGGCAATGCCGCACTGCATGATACAACACGACCAAATGAATAGAATGGAATTTTAAAAATCCATCTATGTTTGTTTAAAAAATAGAAGACATATTTTTTCACTTATTTATGTTGATACCCTAAAATTTTTTGTGTATCACTAAAAACATTATTTAGTTCTGGTTCTAGCAATACCTGATTGAATTTTCTACAATGTGTAGAACTTGAGATATCCCAAATTGAAGTTAAAAAAAAAAAATTTTTATAGTTATAGTTACACTATTATCACTAAGTAAAAATTTAAAAATTAGATTCAAAATAAATATTTATTCTGAAACTTTATTAAAAATTATTCACATTAATAATTTAGAGAATTAAATTTAGTTCATTTTTCATGGAAAATTGCTATATCAAAATTCATACTATATTAGGGATAGAGAACCTTTTTAAATGTGTGTGCCAACATTTGATAAATTTTTGTAAAACTACTACTAGTGCTGATCTGATTGTTAATTAAAAGCAGTATATCAGCTCCAAGTTTTGCATATACACAAAATTTTCCATCATGCCACTGGGCAAGCATGAAAATTTAGTCCATTTTCACAGATATAGAATTTCTTTGTGAAAATGAATTAAATTTGATTCTGTAAACTATTAATGTGAATATTTTTAAATAAAGATTAGAATATGTAATGCTTTTATTTATAAATATCTTTATTACAGTTATTGCGTAATTACAGAAACGTTTTCAATCTATCTGAATAGGGAGGGGCCTATTTCAGCCCAAGCACTGCGACCAACATTGGTCTATTGTGCACCTGTCCTAGAAAATAAAATATATTAAATAAAAAATTATCTTATTAGTTGCTTCTATTTGATCATCTATAAGCATTACTATACTTTTTTGATACAAAAGAATTAAAAAAAAAAGAAATTTTATAAAAAATTATAAAAGAACTGAAGAGTTATTTAATAAAATATTCAGAACATCAGTGTTTCTTTTAATCCAACAATTTAAATACTTTATTTCTAATATTTTAAAATTTTGAGAGAACAGATCAGATCCCTATTAAAAGTATTATTTATTATTTTTATAGCTTACAGAATAATAAATTATAAGCATTATCTATCCTATCTTTATTCCATATTTATACTTTTGAGCAAATTTTTAATATTTCTAATCGAATTGTTTAATTATAGAAATATGATTCTAAAAATTACTCATTATTTTGGAATTAAAGAGTATTGATATCTATTTAATTGCAACCACACTAGCACTTTTTGCAGTAAAGAATAAATATTTATTAACACAAAACTACTAATGTTTTCGGTTTTTACACCATCATCAGGTACATTCTATTCTCAACAGATTTGAATCAGAAGGATTACATAAGTTGCTATGGCAACCAATATTCTTAGAATGCAGACATTTAAACATATAACATTTGAAGTAACAGTAATAAATTAATAAAATAACACTTAATACAAATTATAAACCATAATTAATTAATTCACAATAAATTAAAACTAGATTACATAAAATATATCAGAACATTAATATTATTAAAGTTCATAGAGCAGTGCTACATTCATAACATAATTAGATTTTCTAATTCATAATTAGATTTTCAGAATTTCCTCTTCTTAGAAATTCTGAAAATCTAATCAATGACAGATTAGCTTGGGAACCTCCACAAGCATGGAAGTATGCCTTAGAGAAAAAGCAACAAATTAAAAGCGAACGGTTTTAAAGATAGCTTAAAAGATGAATGGAGCACCGCTCTATGAACTTTAATAATATTAATATTCTGATATATTTTATGTAATCTAGTTTTAATTTATTGTGAATTAATTAATTATGGTTTATAATTTGTATTAAGTGTTATTTTATTAATTTATTACTATTACTTCAAATGTTATATGTTTAAATGTCTGCAGTCTAAGAATATTGGTTGCCATAGCAACTTATATAATCCTTCTGATTCAAATCCGTTGAGAATAGAATGTACCTGATGATGGTGTAAAAACCGAAAACATTAGTAGTTTTGTGTTAATAAATATTTATTCTTTACTGCAAAGAGTGCTAGTATGGTTGTAATTAAGTATTTAAAATTTAAGCAGTTGATCCTAAAATTGATATCTATTATATATTTTTTGATTATTATTTATAATAGTAATAAAAATGCTTGTGATTAAGGATGAAAACACACTTTTATAAAGACAAGAAAAGGAGTTAAAAAATATTCATGCATTTCCTTTAATTCCATAAGAATAAATTCCGTTAAAAATACAGCTCATAAGTTATATCAAAATGTGAAAACAATACATTTTCCAACAGAATGATTATTCTGTAAAGGAAAATTCTGCAGTATTAAATAATAATTAAAACAGATGTATTGAAATACCAAAAATGTAAATCTGAGATTTTAAATGCTAAGTAGAATCCTAATTAACTAAGTCTCATTTATCCAAAGTGATTTGTTGTTCATGTCATATTGATATTATTATTATTATTTTGCAATTATTTTATTATAAAAATTAAAATATTTTTGTAATGAAACAATTGTAAATAAAATTAAAACTGTATTAAATTATATATAAAAATACTTTTAATTTTATTTACAACTTTTTATTATAAAAATTAAAATAAAGCAACAAGGTGAATGATAATCCACTTTTAAATTGTACAATAAAAGTCATTATATTCAATAAATAGGTCCAATCTGAAAATATTGTACATCATCACAATAAATATATTTAAATTCAGTTTATTTAATCATACAGTAATTTACCAAATCTTTTGTGTTATATAAAATACCATCCCACTATTTCAGATGTATTAGCAATTTTTCTAAAATTGATGGAGCAGGGAGTTTGGTATCTGATCAACAGAAAAGGAAAAGTAGTTAACAATTTTTTTGTTTTATTATGCCAGGAATGTTAAAGAAATTTTATAAGTAAATTTTCACCTATATAAGTATCCACAGAAACATTATTTACAGAGTAAGTTAAAAGATATGAAAGCAAAACTAAAATATAAAAAAAAAATTTTGCCACACCTGATAGATGAAATCCAATCAACAAATGGCAATGGTTTCATGCAGATAGTCATTGCAAAATTTCTCAAATATAAATTGCAAATTATTTTTAAATTTCATAATTCTTGATATATGTAATTATATATGCTATGCTTTCATCAAACAAAATGCTAAGTAATTCATAGTGATTATATGGACAATATTAGTTTACCTTAATGATTATCAACATATTTTTCCAATAAATTTTTTAAAAGATTAATAGTCTTTTTATCAGTACCAATTAAATATAAAAATTGAATTCTCTAATCTGAAAAAATTAATAGTTTAAATAGATGGTTTTACTTAAGTTTATTTGGTGCTTTGTGTTAGCAGAATATTACTAAATGGCAGAAACTTCTATCAAAAGTCTCAAATACTTATTTTAGAGATTTAAATGTAAAGTGATTCTGATAGTTTAATGATGGTTTATTTGAAGAACTTTCATCTTATTTTTGTACTAATATTTTTGGATGGATATATTTTCAAAGTTAACAGGCATCAGCTGCTTTTATTTTCTGGGATTGACAAATTCTACAGAGAAAATAGATCATAGAAGAAGAAAATAAGCATAGAAGAAATTTGATAATGGAAAATTTTTAAGAATAAATGCAATTGTAAATATAAATCCCAGATTGCTTTTCTAAAAATTCCAGATTTTAAAATGAGATGTTTTTATAATGTACCTATTTTAAAGAATTCTAGATTTTAGAGCATCTGGTTTTACTGAATTTACTATAATAATTAATTATAAATGTCTAAAGATTAATATTATATTTTAGTTTAAATCATATTCAATTAAAATATGCATTAGATAGGTTTATTATTGAACAGAAATTATTCCAAAGAAAAATAATTGATTTTTCTGCTAAATATTGATGAATAATAATTAAAAGACTATTTTATAAAAAAATAAATAATATTTATAATATAAATAAATTATTTAATAATTTATATAAATTTATTATTTTATTTTAATATATTTATGACTTTTGATATGTAAGCTCTTTAAATTTATGAATCAAATTTAATTATAATTAAAAAATTTTATTTTAAAATTATGTATTCAATTGTTTTTAATTATAATGAATAAAATGAAATTAACTATAATGAATAAAATTAGCTTTTATTCATTATAATTAAAAGCCAATAGTGGTTAGCCAATTCTCAAAATGGCTAACCACTTCTAGAATTGGCCAAAGCCCAAAATATATGAGAATTTACAACTATTTCAGATTTTGACTGGCCAATTTGCAATACGCACGACAACCAAAGGCCAATTTGAGAATTGTCCAAGTAGCCAGATCTAGAAGTTTTGCGGAGCTGATCATGCAGTTACGGGAGTTGATCATATCAATTCTGACTCATGTTATTACCACTGTGAAAATATTTTTAGTTTAGTCAAAGTAGAAAAAATTATTTCAAAAGCAAAGAGAAAAGCTAATTGGTATTCAAATAGTTCTATTTAAATTGAAAAATTAATGAAAGCAAAAAATGTCTTTCCAGTTGAAAAACACATCAAAGAAAACAGTAGTAACATTGTTTATAGTTAGAAAAATCATATCAAAAGGAAAACTGTATTTACAATTGAAAAAACATGAGAACTCATTTTAGCAAATAGTTTAAAAAATCACATGAAAGAAATGATGCTTAGAATAATTAAAATTAAGGAAATACTTTACAAATTTTTTAATCTCAAAAATAAAAACCAAATAATTAAAAATAATAGTATATAGTTTATAGCTACAAAAATTCACTTTATTATCAATATATTAAAATTAAATCAATATTTAAAATTTTATGAATTAGTAACTGTCAAATTAAATGAATAAAGATATTAAAAACTCTGCTAAATTTTTGAAAATATTTATTATATTTTTTAAACAAACAACAGATTCACACAAAAAGTTATATATAAACCTGAAAGCATTTTATATTTATTATAATAAAATATTAAAAATTTACTGTCTTTGCCAGAATTGTTCATAAATATGGTATTTCATTTTTATTTTTTTTTTATCTTATAAGAAAATACAAAAATAAGTCCATAATGCATTATGATAGATTGGTTAGAGAAATCTTGAAAAGGGTGTCTCTACCCCTTCCTCTACCTTTTCCTTACTCTGAGAGACAATCCCATTCATATTAGTGGATAGATAAGTTCTATAATCTCTTGCATCAGTATTGTAAGACTAATATATGACGTGACAAACAATCCCATTCTCGCTGGTGAATATGCCAAAATTCGCAAAACGCACGGAGTGCGTTCTGCGAATTTTGGCATCCAGCTCTGCAAAATTTTTAGTTTTGGTCACTTTTTCTTGGACAATTAATCTAATTGGCCATTAATTGTCAGTCACATTGCAAATTGGCCAGCCAAAGCCCAAAATAGTTGTAAATTCTCATATATCTCTGGCTTTGGCCAAATCTAGAAATGGCCAGCCATTTTGTGAATTGGCTAGATGTTGGGAATTGGCCAAAACATATATATTTTATATTTACAAAAAGTATATTTATATATGATTCTAAATAAATATATTATCATTATATTATTATTTAATTTTCATAATAAAAAGTAATCTTAAATATAATTTTTATTTATGCAACCATTAGAATTGGACCATAGTAAAGGTATGATCATTAAATGTTAGATTTCAATTTATTTGTTTTATTTTAAAAATTATAAATCAATTTGAAATATTGATTATAATTTATCTTCAGTTTCCTCATCAAAATCTCTATCATCAATTAATGGATCATTACTTTTGTTTATTTTAACTAGCCATTAACAATTTTTAAAAAATGGGCCATTTGTAGTTATATACTTTATTTTGAATATAAATCATGCTTAACTTAAAAAATAAATGCATTTTTTTATAATAATAACTCAAAATGCTTTCTTGAAGTTGAGGAATTTGAAAAATTGAGACAAGAAAATTCTGAAAATAATAAACTTTGCAGAAATAAATTGAAAAGACCAGGAAAGCACCCTCTGCTGGTTTTAGATGGTGTAATACAGATTTTCCAAATGTTCATTCACTGCTTACTTTAACTTATTTAATTATTTAATTATAACTAGCCAATTAGCAGGAATTATTATACTCATAGATAAATTGCTTTAATAAAATTCAAAGTAGTGGTTTCAGAATTCTTGTATTCCCTCTTCAGCTTTACCCATCAAAAAAATAAAAAATGATTTTCCTTTAGTTACAACTTTTTGATTTAAAAATTACCTCAAGAAATGCAATCTTGAAGTTCATTTTTAAATCAAAGTTTTTAATCAAGATTAATTCTTAATATTAAACCTAATATCAAACACTAAATATGCATATATATATATATATATGACTATATTATGTAATGTATTATCAATGAATAGTGTTTTATATCCAAATTTCTGAGACAATTGTCTGATTACTAAGCAAAAATTTTTATGAATACCAGTACTTCACTGTCTAGAAATATTGTGCCAGTATGCTAAATAATTATAGTATATAGTTTATCATATATTTGATACTGGACTATTTAACTATCATAAATTTTTAAATTTATATAAAATTTTGTAATTAGAGAAAAATCTGTATTTACATATAAATACATAGATTATAGTAGTAACAATAGTATCAACAGCAAGCTTAGGAACTATAAATGTATATAGTCAACTTTTAAATTGATAAATGAATGACAAGTACTAAAACAGATAATTCATTAGAAACATTATATAGTATTACTAAAGAAACATGAATTACCATTATAATTTAGACATCTATTGAATAATTAAAATACAATACATATTTATACATGCATATGTATTGTATTTTAATTATTCAATAGCTTGTTGTGATTTCTTTTGTCAGTAGAAGCAGCGGAACTCAGTTGTTTATAGTCAAATTTTAAAATCTTGGATATTGAAATCCTAATGAATTATTATTAATCTTATTAATTTTATGATATAAAATTTTTATTGAATATATTAAAATGATTAAAAATAAGTTTGCAATAGTCAAATAGATAGTGTCAGATTAAAAAATAAATCTACAAAAATAAAGCACCATTGTAATATGTTTAATTAGATATTTATTCAGCTTACTAGAAGTCCTTGTCAGCTTTTGTATATATGCAAATTGTTATTACTATTTTATTAAATTACTATTATATGTATGCTTTGAAGAGATACTGTGGGTTTTTAACAATATAGCTAAATTATATATTTACATGAAAGAATTAGGAATATTGATGAAGAAATGAGGGTAGCTTTATCACATATTAGATCTGACATTGCTCAAATCTGGAAGAAAAAAAAAAAAAAAAAAAAAAATCAGCACTCAACAGCAGTATAAATGTTAAAAATATCTTTAATATAAGAAACATTTTCAGTTTATGATTGATCATCTTTAGCTCCTATACCAATACAGACCATATTATAACTTAAAACATAATATTCTACAATTCAAAATTCAAACATTATAATTCAAAAATATGATCATGTGCTACAGCTAAAAATCTTCAACTGTGTTATATTAAATGTATAAAAATTACTAAATTCAAAAATTAAGATACTTAAATATATAATTAATAAAATTGATCATATTAGCAATTAATTTAAACTTTATACTTAATTTAAATGTTTAAAATTACAAAAATTATATATTAATCTATTTAAATAGCTTAAGTATTCTAATTTTTGTATTTAGTAATTTTTATACATGTAATGCAACACAAATGAAAATTCTTAACTGCAGTATATGATATAGTTTATTTTTTTGAATTACAATGTTTGAATTTAAAACTGTAGAAGAATATTATATTCTAAGCTGTAATATGATCTATATTGGTGTAGGACAGGAATGGCAAACTTATAACATGCATGCCCAAAGTGGCACATTGGAAAATTTTTTAAGCACACAAAACTTGTTTTTTTATATTTTTTTAATTAAATTAACATTCAGATTGGCACATGAAAAATAAGTTTTACAAAATTTAAGCCAATTTTGGCATGCATCCTTAAAAAAGGTTCTCCACCCCTGGTATAGGAACTGAAATAAATGATTAATTCAATCAACATAATATATTATAAAGTTAATATATTGCATTTGTAATTAAGATTTTATGTTATTACTGTTTTTATATTATTTTCATTATGTTTACATTAATGCTATTTCAAACATTCAGTAGTTGAATGTTTGAAATAGCATTAATTTACATTAGGGAAATGTAAATGAAGAAAATTATAGCTAAAAACTACTTTTATTTTAATGCGTTTTATAATATATATATATATGTGTGCATGAAATGCATGATCTGGAGTGTAGCACTGAATGGAGCAGAGACATGGACTCTAAGAGTGAGAGATAAGAAGAGGAAGAAAATTATAGCTAAAAACTACTTTTATTTTAATGCGTTTTATAATATATATATATATATATATGTGTGTGCATGAAATGCATGATCTGGAGTGTAGCACTGTATGGAGCAGAGACATGGACTCTAAGAGTGAGAGATAAGAAGAGGATGATGACTTTTGAGATGTGGATATGGAGGAGGATGGAAAGGATTAATTGGACTAGCATGACAAAGAATGATGAAGTTTTGTAAAGAGTAGGAGAAAAAAGAAATCTACTGAAAACAATTAAGAAAAGAAAAAAAAAATTGGATTGGACATTTATTGAGGGGGCAGCTTGATGAGAGAAGTGATAGAGAGAATGGTAATAGGAAGAAAAAAGTGAGGAAGGAAAAGATTAAAAATGTTGGATGACTTGAAAAGAAGTGACAGTTATGCAGAACTGAAAGAAAGAGCCAGGAAGAGAGAAGAGTGGGGAATGGATAATGCTGATTTGGATTGCTCTAGAGCAGAACACTAATAATGATGATAATGATGATATTTTGTAAGAACTAAGTAAAATAAAACTGAATTCTTAACAAAATATTTTTTCCTCAATATAATTAAATGCACGTTTTAAATTTCTGGGTTTTGATAGGATTTAAATTCTTTAAAATTTTAAAAAAATATTTTTAATATTCTTTCATTGTTTTTTGTATAAGACATCTATTTAACATTTCAAAAATACTTTTTAAGTAATAATGTAATTTTCTATATTTACTCAATATAATCATACTTTGTAAGTGTTATTTAGATACCATTTCATAAATATTATGAAAAACATTTGAATTAAACGATTTTTGAAGATACTTATACATTAGTCTATTGACTAAACAAGTCACTATCACTTAAGGATGAGTTAAGTGCATCTAAAGATTAATAGATCACTGGTGACAATGTATCATTATTATATTTTTTTAAATTATAATTTTATAATGTAACTGTTTTATGATAAAATCTAA
>AYEL01050791.1:0-34737 GCA_000484575.1 Olivierus martensii | reverse complement strand
AATATCAGAGTACATCTACTTAATTTTGCATAACCTCATGCATTTAATGTTTACAGTCTGTCCCAATTAAACTCTATTATCCGGAGTATATTCTTGAATTAAAAAAGTATTTATATTTATGGCATCGACTCTTATGATAAACACGCTTATAGTACTTTCTTTTTATCATTAAGAAATTCGATTACAGCGTTGGGAATTAATGAGAATTACATAACTGATTTATTTATAAAATCAAGACAGGATAGTAATTTTAAACCGGTGTAAATTGTGTGGGCTAAAATGTGGCGGAGCAGCGTTATTAATTTAATATTATTATTTTTTAATGAGATTCAGAGAAAACTGTTTCCTTAGTATAATTCGACGTTCGAATACACGATTGTTTTGCGTATAATATTAAAATAAATAACCGTTTCTGTATAAAAAAGATGAACATCTACATCTCACGAAGGCTACAAAAGATTTAAGGAGGAAAAAAAAAAAAAAGGATAATGTCACTCAAATAGGCACTTCTACATTATTATGCTGTACAGACAATCTACTACTTTTTAATGGTTGTCTCATCTTTTCGTGCACGCATTATTAATATTTGGTATTTAATATTTAAGAAATTTTTATTAATTTTAATATATTATAACTATTGTTACATTATTATCAGTCTAAAATTTTTATTAATTTAATTATAAATTTATTGAAGAATATATAAAAGCACAAACAAATAAATGCTCCTCTTATGCGTAAAGAGATCTCTCTCTTGTAAAGAGGTTAAAAAATGAAATAAATGAATGCATTTGTTTCTTTACTGGATTAATTTGTATTAAAAACAAAAATATTTATAATGTAGTATGTATACCTTTAATTGTTAAAAGCGGATTTTTTGTCTAAATTCCCTACAGGAAAAAGTTAATTTCCTTGTATCTATATATATATACAGTACGTAAAAAATTTCCCACGTTTATTTTAAATCGATTTTGCATCACAAATTTCGATAAATATATTTAAATGATTCCATTGTATATATTTAAAACGATGTGCTTTCATTTTTATATGAGAAATTTCTATTTAAAAACGTTGGGACAGATATCATTCTTGTCATACCTATAAAAAAAAAAAAGAAAAAATGATTTATCAGAGATGACTCGCTGATATCCGAAACCTTGCTATTGATAGAGTAAATAGCGATTGTATGAAATTCTGACAAAAATAATCATTAAAACTATTTCATTTGTTGAGAACCGATTTAAAAAAAAAGCTCAATACGGAACATTCAGTTACAATGGTTATTCAATTGTCGAAATTGCTGCCATTTTATCGAATGTGATAGAAGAACTCAATAAAATAACACGGTAAATAATAGAATTATCGGAAATTTAGAAACTTCCAAGAAAAGGTAAGAATTAATTAGCCTAATTAATTTTTAATTTTTTTTTATAAGAACGTAAATCCCCAAAGAGCTTGTTTCCAATAAATTTAACCATTTATATATTTTTTTCAAAATGATATTTTAATTAATACATTTTATTTGTTGTTTTATAACTTTATTATACAAAATTATGCGGGAAAAGAAATTACGTGTTCTTGTAATTTTGGTGTATAATCAAATTTTTATCCCAAAATTCACTTCCGTTTCATAAAAGTTAATTAATTATACTGTATATAAATAATACCTTTGATTAGATTAAAAAATAATATAATTCTAATTTTTCCATATAGAGAAAACATAAAAAATTATAATTCTCATCGTTTTAATATTTTAATTAAATATTTAATATACTTTTTTTTGTATAAATTTTTCTTTGGATGTTCTCATTTATGAGACTGTTTTTCTCTGTAGTGTAGAATATATTTAAATAAATAAATATATGTATATAATTAAAATTTTTATCAATGAAAATTAAGCATTATAATCATTTTTTTAACAAAAAAATTTTTGGGGATGAATATATCTCTCGCATGTTATACAAATACAGTATCGAATGTTTAAAATTGCATCATCCTTTAACTGAACGATGTGGAGACTTCAAAATCAGTAATTAAATACAGTATAGTTAAGATGGAAAAAAAAGATTATTTAAAATTTGAGTGCCTCTTCAATGCTGTATTCTTGAAATATTTCATAAAAAATCTGACAGATATTCAAATGAAAAAAGAAATTGTATCTAAGATCATTGTTATAAAATATCTCTTAACAGTTTTTCAAACGATTATAATATTACGCGTGAGGCATATAATTTCGGAGATATAGTTTAATGTTTCAAATGGCCGCCCCATTACGTAATTTAATAAGCATATATACCTCGGATAGTAAGGAATAATCCTGTAAAATATGAATTTTCAACGATATTTGATTCTCGAGATAAATTGATGACAAAATATGGACAGTTGAAGGTATCAGCTGTCGAAAACGCCTCAATTCATTGAATATTTTGTTCATCGTTATTTTATACCGGTTAATTATTTATTTAGTAATTATTTTTTAATTATTTCGTATATATATTCAGGGTGGGCCAGCACATGGGCCAGAATTTTCAATGCATGAGCCATGGCCCACACGGGCCCACCCGTAGTTACGTCCTGAACAATATGATATTGTTGGAAATGATATTGATTCTTGGTCTTAAACAAATCAACGTGATAGCCGTGTGATAAACTTTACTACCTAGACGGTTCAATTCCGGATCCAGAACGGTCGCTAGAGTTTTTGGTGTCCCTAGGAAAAAATAAATCAGGCACCTCTATGGCTCCTATTTATAAATTAAAGATACATATACAGGTATATATTTAATATATTTGTATATATTGCTGTTCTTTTATTAACAATTTATAGGCGGTTCCTTTTTCTAACCAAATATACACGGCGGCCCGGATGGCCGCGTGGTAAAGCTTTGGCTTACCACCCTGGAGGATCCGGGTCAAATCCAAGTTTCATACTTCCAGTTTTTCAGGTGGGGTCCGGCCCCGGCCCATTGGACCCCATTCTTCAACAATCCCGTTGACCCCATCATGGGTGTTGGCCAGCCTGCGATTGACTCTAAGTGGCCGCCGCCAGATACAGTATATCCCTCGTGCGGTATGGCTGCTTAATCAAACTAACCTAACCTAACGGAGTGGTAACGCATTGTATGCCACGCAGAGGACCCGGATTTGGCATCTCTTGAAAAGCTTCCTGGGGTTCTGGGCCCGGCCCAGCGATTTCCTTCCTTCACCATCCGGATTCCCTCCATGGTTATAGGTGCTGGCAGTTCTGGGCCCGACCCCTGCGATTCTTGTCCTTCACTATCCGAACTCCCTCCACGGATATAGGTGCAACCCATGGTTGAGTCGGCCGGATTGGCCGCGTGGAAACGCTTCGGCTTTCCACTCTGGAGGACCCGGGTTCGAGTCTCGGGTCCCATCCCTTGAAAAATATTTATCATGAGGGCCGGGCCCGGCCCGTCGATCCCCGTCCTCCAATCATTGTTTGACACATACAATTAATGCTTTCAAGACGTTTGTTTGGTTTTTTACGCTCCTTTCCAATCAGGGAGATTACTAAGGGCTTAAAATAGTTTATTATTAATATAATTTCATAAATTAATAATAAACTATTAAATTATTTATATAATTATAAAGAAATTCATAATAGAAACATCAATAAGGAAGTATGAACAGAGCATAGACATTATACTTTGTATTATAGTTTTAATGGAATATTATTTTACTGCATTGCAGTTTTATTTAACTAATTAATAAACGAATTTGATACTGATATATGGGATATAAAAATTTTTATAATCGAGAATATTTAGATTATGATAAAAAATAACAAGAATAAGATAAAGTAGAAGAGTTTCGGCATTCATAGATGTCTAAATTTAACACAAAGTTTAACTAATTATTCTATCATCTTTGATAATCATTACAGATTATATTCGATATTATTGCTTCTTTTATATATTTAAAATTAAAATTGTTTTCGAATAGAAAACACTATTTATCGAATATGAAATTTCGCTAATTGAACCGTATCGGTATTTAGTTGCAACTCAGATATAATACTTCTCGTAAGTCTAAAAGTAACTAGATGCAATATAGCCCAATCAAAAGCTTCGAAAAATCGGATTCTCGAATAAATATTTTACACGAGTTGACATTTTGCCTGTAAACACAGAAACATATTTATAAAATCGAATCTGGATAATGTAGACGGTTGCCGATAGGGGGCAACATCACGTCAAGATGGCGTCGGAAAGTAGAGGTGGAAGTGTCTCTTCTTTCCAGTTGCGACTTCGAAACTATTTAATGTAATTCTGGAGCAGTTATATTCTTATTCTCTTCCATACTTGCTCGACAGTACTGGTCGGTGAGTTTTTGGATTTTGGCGCTTTCTTAGCAAGTCGGGAGTACGATTGGTTAAATGTCAAATTCGACCTTCGGAGTCAGATGATCGACTCGCTTTATTTCCGTAGATATTCATGGATAAGGAATCCGCCTCTTCGTTCGCTCCAGATCCGGAAGTGCAGCTGGATAGGGACCTTCCCCGTTTAAATGAACATTCGAATTTATCCGAAGTGCCCAATGGACCTATCTCCGTCGATGCTCAGACACGTTCCGAATTAGCTTCAGTTTCCGGTTTAAATGCCCGAGAATGTGAACGGGCATTGGAGTTACAACACTCCAGAAACGGTTCTGAAGAAGACGGACGGCGACCGTCGATAATTTCCGAAATCGTGGACCGACCGATAGAAGCCGTTCTCGATTTGAATGATTCTGTTGTCCCGCTTTCGCCAGATCAGAGGTAAGCCGGGCTCCTCTCCATTAGGTGGATAATACCTAATGTATGCTAAAACAAATTTTATTTGTAGCAATCTTACTGAGGAAAATACTTGCGTATTGACTAGCGGAAGTCCTGCCATGATGTCCTGTGAACTGAAGGTGGACGCCGTGGATCCCAGACGAATGCGTACTGTATCCATGGCAGAAGTGAAAGAGTTAGCCTACAGTCGGCTTCAGGAAGAACTACATAAAGCCCAACAGGTAAAATTAATTTTCCTCCCCTTTGATTATCTTTTCCCCGACTTTCAGCGTAATTAGTAGTTCTGATATCTGTAATTACTGGCTTTAAAATACAATAGGAATTTGAAATGTTGTCAATAAAGAGTTGATTATTTGCTTAACTGAAAACCAACTTCATATATTTACAGGATTCATATCCTAATTATAAAATTTGAAATGTCAAATTTGATTAATAATTTAATTATTACTATATTTGATGATTTCATCCTTATCATAAGAATATATGAGGATAATTTCAGTAAGACTGAATATTGCCTGCTACATAATTCCTGTACAAAATAAAGTTATAATATGATTGAAAATATCTCATCATGCACATAATTTGGTGGAGTTAAATTTAGATACTGATAGTTTTAGAACTGTAGACTATAATATAATTTTTGTTTCCAATGATTTGCATGTTTTTTGACATTGATTAAAAAAAATTTCATATTTATTGATTGCAGATAAAATTATGCTGCTTACTTTGTTCATAAAAATAATAATTATGTATTTTATAATGAAATATATCTGATTATGGGGTGGTGATATTCACAAATTTTTAATTAATTTAAAAAACAAGTAATAATCCAATTTTTGAAATTCAAATTTCTCTGTAATTTTTTGAAATCTTTTACTACTAATTATACATGCTTGTAATTTTTGTCTATGAGCTACCGTTCTTTCACTGATAAGAATTAATATACTGTAATAAAAAGCTATATCAATTTAATGATAGCAAATAAATTACTATCTTACCTGTATGGCATAATGAGGTAAACTAGATAGAATCTATATGAGGGTTATTGAAAAAATTCATTACATTTTCTTTATAATCATGGTAATAAAAATAAAAATACATCCCCATAATATTAGGGAATCTCAACTGTAGCAATAACTCTGCCTTTTTCTTCAGATAAATAATACAAACTAACAGTACTAAGCAGGAAAACTTTATTTTTTGAAAAATAAAATTTTCCTCCAAGTGTTTTTGAGTTATGTATTACAGAAGATATTAAATATTGAATTTGTATAAAATTTTCAAATAAAATTGTTCCAAAACTTTTTAATGATAAACTTGATTAATCTTAACTTTTTATATCTGATTTTATATTTAAAATGCTGAATTTTTTATTGATTATAAAAAGAAAAAGATTTTTGATTTTTTATCACTATAAAAGTTTATCATTATTATCTCTCTGCATAACTATAATCTATTTGCAGAATACTGGTTGAGAAGCACTGCCATAGATTGTCATTTATAAGGGGCCAAGTGGGATCATGTAAGAAATTTTAGTAGTCATAAAAAGTTGAAAATTAAAATATCCCAAAAAAATTAATACTCTAATATAAATTTGGATGAATCTAAATTGACATCATATCTGAATTTTGCAAAAAAATATTCTGAAAATCTCAAGAAAAATCAGTTCATCTAATCTTCAATATAACTAATCCTTGTACACTATCTTATGAAATGTTGAATTTTCAAAAGCAATAAACAATAACAAGATTAATTACTGTATTTAATTATTTTTTAAAAATTGAATGCCATTGAATCTACATGAGATACTATATGGTGATTATTAATTTGGAATTCATTGTAGACTCACTATGACTATTATGAAGTTAGCCAATAAATTGGAGAATGATCTATAGCTTGAACACCATTGTAAAAATAAATAATAGGAAACTACTGTTTTTATGAGGCTAATGGATAGTCACAAGTTAATATTTGAAAAATGTTACTTTGATTCTATGAAATAGTATCATATATTTCAAGATTAGTGCAAAACACTTGTAGGTATAAGGCTATATACAATTTGATTTAGATTTTTGCATATTTACTTAAGAGCATTAATCTGGCCAAAGTCAAATCCAGTGATGACATTACCAAAGTATTAAGCAATAAACTGTATTATTTGAAATATTTCATTTTTCAGATCAAATTATGATGACTTCCTGACTTACATAAATCTAACTCAGTTTCAAGTCAGGCTTATAGTGCTCTTAGCCAATTTTTCAATTGAAGTTGGTAGAAAAATAGTATAACAAAACTTCATTTCACAAGCTTCTGATACTTTTAATTTTTAAAATCCTGATTAGTCTGAGTTATAAGGGATAAATTATATCCTTGATCCAATCTTATGATTTAATGCAGGTTTGATTTATAAAAGTAAATAGTGCTGATAAGAAGAAACAATTTATTATAGAACATTTTTGATCTACTCATGAGATCATTTCTGTGCAGCTGAGGAAGATGAAAATATTTCTGTAATAAATTTCTCCTGATCAGTGCTATTAGTTTTTATATATTCTACATTAAAAAGTAAAAAATGAAGTAAATTTAACTTTACATAAAAAACTGAATTTTAAAATATTTCTTAAATCATTATTATAAATATAAATAAATTCAGAAGCCTATGTTTATAATCCAAATGAATCAAACATGCCAAATTAAATTCTTGAATTAAATGAAATTTATAATTAAAAATAATTAGAGATTTAGCACTATCTCTAAATTAATAATTGAAATAAATTCAAGCTATATTAAAAGTTGCACCATTAATAGAAAGTTGTTGGATCCAAACTTAAGATAAATTTAGAAAATCCTGAAAAATGTGTGGCTAGTTTTCATGCAATCTCATTTTTGAAAAAAATTGACAAAATTTATCATCTTTTCAATAAGAAAACTATTTTTTAAATATACTTGTATTGAGAACTAAGAATAAAATGCACAGTTTGGTTATTTTAATGAGATATTTTATTTCATGCTGTAAATATCCAGATATATATATATATATAAAATATTGATCAAACTGTACTAAATACATTTTAATAAGTGATTATTAAACAATTCATTTGTTGTTATTTTATTTCTTAAATTTAATTTCTGCATAATAGTTGCACTCTACATTATTCCTAAAAACTATAATTATTTGAGGAAATATAGTTTTAAAAATAAATTCATGGTTACTCTCTGAAGGCATGTGTTTATTGTAAATTGCAAGATTACATACTTTCATATACATCCAGCATAAAATCTGGTCTTGCTATCAAATGATGATCACTTGATTATTTGTAATTTTCTTTTGATATTGTTAAGAAACATGTAGCTAGGCTAAAATTTAATATAGATGAGGAAGTAAAAACTGAAGCATCTTTTTTGTTAAAACAGATTATGCTGTTTTACAACTTTATCTCTAAATCTAAAAGTTTACTCTTCAGAAAGAACAAATATTTAAAGTAAATAACAAAATTCTGATTCTTAAATTTTTATATTTTATAGAGCATTTGGGTTTTTTTTTTTTTTGCTGAATTAGTAGTGCTGACTATGTAATATATCTGTTGAGAAATTTTCTAATTTGATTGCATGTATTTAGAATTGTTACTCTATAGCTTTAAATAGGTATTTTTATTTAAATTTATTGCTTATAGAATTTTGATGTAGTATTCTGAGAATAATAACAGTGGCAGATAAGATAATTGGCACTGTTACCATTTTATTCATATGCTACTGATCTTTTATTTCTATACATAAATCTATATAGTTAGCAGTTTTAGCAGTGTATATTGAGTGCAAATTATTTATGCTAAGAATAGAAATGTCTGAAGTATGTGGTTTTCTGTTTGTCAATGTGATATCTGGTTTGTTATAATGAGTTGCTTTATCAGTGAATATTTCTGTCCCAGTATAGTTTGTTTTCATATTTTCTAGAATTGTATTAGGAATGTGTTTGCAATATGGAACTATTTGTGATTTTCATTTGTATTTATAGCTAGCTTTTGATGAATGATTTTGACTATCATATCTATTATTATTATTGCCACTTAGTATATTATAATCTTTCTAGAATTCCATGAACAATACTTTATAAGTAATATTTATCTAAATTTATAGTATTTATTTCTAGGAAAAGAATGTTACAAATAATAATAGAGTAATTAAATCAATCATAACAGAAGTGCTAAAATCATTTAATTCTTCTATTAGCCCAACAATGTTTTATAATAGTTAGTAAAAAGACATTGTTATCAATATTTGTTTTAATGTAAATAAAAATAAAATTTTGAAAATCCATCAATAGATTTATTATTATTATTTTTTTCAAATTATTCTCTATATTATATTCTATTTAATATTAAATAATAAAATGTATAAAGCTATGCAATTAATTTTTTTGACAACTTTGAAAAAGATAATATGAAACAGTTTCATCTAAGAGATACAGAATGAATTTTTCAAGCTCTTATTATGTTTGATAAGATTATTCAATAAATATAGTGGGTCTTCTGTTTACATTGGTAATTTTTCTAAAATTTCCATGCAAGTTAAAAATTGCATAAATCTAATAAATCTTAAATTTGATATTATAAAATATAGACAGTTGATTAAAAAGTAAAAATTCTAGATGAAAATAATGAGCATTGATATTAAAATTTAAAAGAAATTAGGTCTATAAGTAATGTTTTTTATAAAAAAATCACTTAGACCTAATTTCTTCTAAATTTTAATATCAATGCTCATTATTTTCATCTAGAATTTTTACTTTTTAATTAAATGTACATATTTTATACACATCAAATTTAAGAACCATTGAACATTTCTAACGCATGAACCATTTTTTGAACTTTTCTAACCATTGAACTTTCTAGAAAGATATTTAACAAGAACAAAATTCTATAGAAAATAAAAGTTAGTGGAAAACAAATATATTAAAAACAGTACTGTATATTTTGTTTTTCATTTATACAACATAAAAACAATTGTAGTATACATTATATATAAATTATGGTGACTTTAAAACATTCTAATGTTTCATATGCAACTTTTAATTTAGTCATTTCATTTTTTCTTGATCTTTGGATTGGATGATTTATTTATATCTAAAAATCATCTAATTAGTCTGTGTATTCTCCAAATTGTAAAATCCTGAGAAAGAACTTCCTTATGTATTCCTGTTCTTCATACTTTGCTTACTTGCTGATAGAATTATTATATAAATGAGTTAGAAGCACACAAGAAATTTTTACATTTGTAACATAAGAAATTTAGCCATATAAATTGCTTCAACTCGCTTGTCAGTGTTTATATCTCTTTTGTTATATAAAACATATATTAAGACTGATAGTATTTATTGTCATTATTCTGTTTTAAGGCAAAGCAGTATTTCATAATATTTCAGAGCTAAATTTGAGTACATTGAAAGTTGATAGTATTATAATACAATCAACGTTCTTTTGAAATATTTATAAATATTTAAGTTAGTCAAAAAATTCTTATTGATACTTAATTATTTCAGAGAGTGTTGAAACTGAACACAATGTGGATATAATTTAAGTTAGTAGTGGTATTTAGTTCTCTCTAATGTAAATGACTGATATCCATATTATTATAAAAATATGCAATAAGTCTCCTACTAGATATATTTAGTAATGAAGGAGCTTTTTAAAATATTGGTAGAGAGATTTTAAAATATAATTTATTTATGGTAGTTTGAGTTTAGATTCAATTTAATTAAAATATACAATATAACTATTCAAAATTATTTTTATAAATGGATTCCATTTCCTTAAACAAAGTGATAATGACTTAAGCATTGAGATTCATTTAATATTTTAATTAATCTTTATTAATAGTTTTGTTTAAAAATTTATTTATAGAATAGAATATTCAGTGGCAAAGTTAATTTCTTGAAAACAACTTCTTTACCCTGAAGTAAATGTCTAGTTTCTGTATTTTAATTATGGTCTTGTTCTGCTTGAACAGCATTATTATTTCAAATTACACATTTTAAAAATGATCATTTTGAAACTGAAAATATCTTTGCTTGCTTGTATATAGTTAAGAATTTAATAAATAAAAGGTGACTTCATTCAATTAAAAACAGAACTTTAAATATGTAATTAAATATAAATCAGAATTAAATTCTATCATAAAATTTATTCAGTAATATTACAAAAAAGTTTTTACAAATGAGCAAGATTCACAAAGCTATAAAAAAATTTATAAATATCATCTATTATGAAATGTAATTTGTTTATAATATGCTATGTATAAATATTTTCTATAAATTTTAATTTTGCAATCAATCATGTTTCATTCAAAAGTACAACTGTAACTGAAAATAATAATAAACAATAAATAAATCATAATTATAAAAAAATAATATTATTTGTATTATTTCACATTTATTATTTAGTCAATTCCAAATTAATTTGCTTTAACAACACTTAAAAACAAACTTACATTTAAAAAATTAAATGCACATTTTTCTACATTTGCAAGCAATTTTTTTTTAATTGTTAAAAAATTTGATTGTAGAAATAGAAAATTATATTTGTATTTTCTCTTTCTATTCAATATAATCATTCAGATTCCTATTGATTTTCTTTATTATTTTGAGATCTTTTTACTTATTGATATTATGATTTCTTGTTTTTTTACATTTTTCTCTTTCAGACTGTAAACCATATATCAATCTATTCAAACAAGTTTTGCATAATATCTCTTATTCATCTCATAATTTCAGCTATGTTGTCTCTAAAATCAAAATTCATCTATATACTTATTCTCTTTTTAATATTTATATTTCTTAATATTTATTTATTTTTGTTCTCTTTTCTTTTTCTTAGTAATTCAGAATATAAATATTATAAAAATTATCTTATATTTTTTATTAATATAATGGATACATCAGAATACTCTGTAAAAAATTAAGGACTAGCTCAGGATACTAAAAGAAACCAAAATGTCAAAATAAACAGTGTCTAAAATGCATTCATGATTAATACCATATAACTTAACAATAGAGTCATTATTTAGTTATGGAGTATTAAACTTGAAAATATTTTAGTAATATTCCATCATATAAAATACAAAGTTTTTTTAAAATAAAAAATAAATATATACTTTTAAAACTATATATTTTTTTTCTTTTTCTGGAAAAAAATAGTTTTAAAAGTATTTCAAGTTGTAATTCACATTCTTGTCAAATACTATGATTGAAAATACTGAATTAATTCTAACCCTGCAGATATGCATTTAATTCATGGAGTTACTAATTGTGATTATCTTGAAATAAGATGTCTCTATCAAATTAAATTTCCAAATAACATTACTGTAGTTCCAAACTATTAAAATTTTGATACACTCTTAATGGTTGTTTTGGGGAAATTCAAAGATTTATATTACTTAGATAATTAAATAATTAAATAAGTTAAAGTAAGCAGTGAATGAACATTTGGAAAATCTGTATTACACCATCTAAAACCAGCAGAGGGTGCTTTCCTGGTCTTTCCATGATACCGCTACTCACCAGGTAGCCCACTTTTGCTCTTTGTCAACTGCTACACGCATGTGTCTCCTCCAGTCTGCTGGATGTCTCATACCTACAAAGAGCGCACCAAATTGTCTCGTTTTTCTTTTTTATACGTATATATGTACATGTGTATATGTACTTATTAATGTAAATATTGTAAATAAAGTAAACTGTAATTTAACATCATCTGACTGGAAAAAATCTCTACTCTGAACTCGACACTTGTTAGGCCTAAGATCAACCACTACAAATTGGTGAGCTGGATCCGCAATACGCAAATTCTGATTCGACTGGACATTCATCTCTATCAGAGAAAGACTATCAAGTAAGTTTATCAAATTAATATCTACTTAAGTGCCACGTCTAACGACGACGAATCACAAGTTGCACTTGTTGGATTGAAGGTTCCGCCATTTTGGCAACAGAACTTAATGCTTTGGTTCTCACAACTGGAGGCTCAGTTTGCTCTTAGTAGAATAAAACTTGAAACTATGAAATTCCATCATGTCTTTGCTAATGTGGACACAGAACTTCTGACTTCCGTTCAAGATATTGTGACTAAACCCCCATCCGAAAGCAATTACAGTGCCTTAAAGAATTGCCTCATTGCCAAACATTTGGACAGTGAAAGTCAGCATATTAAACAACTTCTGAGTGGTTGTGAGTTGGGTGACCAACATCCATCACAACTGCTCGCTCATGAGAGCTTTAGCTGGTGAACAGATTACTGAAAATATCTTATAAAGTTTATAGTCATCACACCTGCCACAATACACACAAGCTATTCTGGCAGTCTTTAACAAATCATTTAGCCAGCTAGCAGTAATGGCCGACAAGATAATGGAACATGTGTCACACCACAGCTTGCAGACTGTCAAACAATCTCAAGTAGTACCTGAATCAGATCTCTCAGCACAAATTGCTACACTTACTTCCTAGATCCAACAACTGACTGCAATGATGCAAACAGTCCATCACCACCAATGCAGCCCATGTAGGAGACGACCACATTTTTGTCAACATAGTAATTCACAAATTCGGAATTTCAAGGAACCAATAGCTGACATCTGTTTTTATCATATAAATTTCAGATCCTCTGCTCGAAAATGCAAAGCACCCTGCAAATACAACCAGAGAAACTAACCCGGCGGTCCCTGCCAGCCACAGGTGAGGCCCACCACATTTCCCATCTTACTGTGGCTGATAATTTAACGAAGAAGAATTTTTTAGTGGATATGGGAACAGATGTATCAGTTATTCCACAATCAACCAGAGTTGTTTCATCCCATACCACGAAGCTAGAACTTTTTGCAGCAAATGGGACAAAAATCAAAACATATGGCACATGTACACTCATCCTTAGCCTTAACCTAAGGAGACAATTCACATGTCAATTTGTCATAGCTGATGTTCCACAACCAATTTTGGGATCGGACTTCCTCAAACACTTCAATCTTATAATAGACTGCAGACATAACTGCCTGATAAATGGCACCACAAAACTCCAAATGGAACTATACAGATAAACTCCAACATTCCTCCATCCATAACTACTACCTTAAATAACTCCAAATATCACAATCTGCTATCATCTTTTCCTAAAATTACTCAACCTTTTACCTTCAAAGAAGCAAAACAGCCATCTGTCTTTCACCATATTGAAACAACTGGACCCCCAGTTTATTGTAAGCCATGTCGCTTACCACCAGACAAGCTGAAAGCTGCTAAAGAAGAATTCCAGCATCTCCTCAACCTCGGCATACTGAAACCATCAAGTGGTCCTTGGGCTTCACCTCTATACATAGTGCGGAAGGCCAGTAGACAGTGGAGACCATGTGGCGATTATAGGAAGCTAAATTCCACCATGGTACCAGATTGATACCCAGTGCCGTACATTGTAGACTGCACACAAATGCTCCATGGAGCTAGAATATTCTCCACACTTGACTTAGAACGTGCCTACCACCAAATCCCAGTGTACCCACCAGACTGACCAAAGACTGCTATCATTATTCCCTTTGGCCTATTTGAACTCACCTCCATGCCATTTGGACTTCGGAATGCAGGCCAAACTTTCCAATGTTTCATCAATTCTATATTATCCAACCTTCACTTCGTGGTACCATATTTTGACGACATCCTGATTGCAAGAACTGAAACGGAACACCTTCAACACCTGAAAGAAGTTTTTATACGCCTGCGAGATAACAACTTGACTCTTAATCCATCCAAGTGTGTGCTGGGCCACTCAACAGTCAAGTTCCTAGGTTGCTACATCACTGAAGACGGCATCAAACCTCTACCCGAGAGAGCATCAGCACTTATATCATTCCCTCACCCAGAAACTCTCTCCAATCTCTGCCGCTTTCTTGCTACCGTCAATTTTTATTGCCGTTTCCTATCGAACATTGCACATACTCAAGCTCCTCTCCATGACTTACTCAAAAATGCAAGAAAGAATGACCAACGCCCAGTTCCTTGGACTGAATCTACGATCACTGCTTTCAAAAACTGTCAACAAGCCCTCTTAACCTCTGCAACCCTGGCATTCTAACCTCCTGACTCTCAACTGTCACTGACTATCGATGTATCTAATATAGCTGTGGATGCAATTCTACACTGCCATGTTGCCGAAGATACTAGACCACTTGTCTTCTTCTTACAGAAATTGACCCCGATAGAACAGAAATACTCGACATATGATCGTGAACTGTTAGCAATTTATAAAGCGATCAAATACTTCTGTCACTAACTCAAAGGCAGAAACTTTGTCATCTAAACAGGCCACGCCCACTCACCTTTGCCTTTATTATATCTCATGACAATGCCTCTCCTCACCAACTGAGACATCTTGACCTCATATCCCAATTTTCTACAGATATTCGGTATATTCAAGGATCCTCTAACACTGTCGCAGAGACTCTCTCCAGAATTCTGCCTTCCCTCTTCGCTAAACTTTAATGATATTGCTACAGCTCAGTCTGGCAATTTAGAATTACAAAACCTCATTACTTCAAAAATCACTTCACTTAATCTCCAACCTCTGCAGTTGTCACCTTCGGTCAGTATTTACCATGATGTAAACAGTATTACCATCCAATCCTTCATTCCTAAGGAATTCCGCCATCAGGCTTTCCAGGAAATTCATTCTCTCTCCCATCCTGGTGTAAGAGCCACACAAAAGCTACTACTACAACGCTTTGTCTGGCCCTCCATTGATAAAGATGTCGCAGAATGGTGTCACTCATGTCAAGATTATCAGAAGTCAAAAGTCAACCGACATGTCCATAGTCCCATCCAAACCTTCCCATTAACCACAGGTTGCTTCCAAAATGTACATATTGACATAGTAGATCCATTATCACCTTCAGATAGTCATTATTACCTTCTAACTTGCATCGACCATTTCACCAGATGGTGGAAGGCCATTCCACTATGTGATATGTCAGCAGAGACAGTGGCTAGCACCTTCGTTACACACTAGATCTCACGCTTTGGAATCCCCGCAACTGTCACTACGGATCAGGGACGACAATTTGAGAGTCTCCTTTTCACAACACTTATTAGACTTCTGGGAATCCAACGGCTACATACAATGCTCTACCATCCTTCATCGAACGGAATTATTGAAAGGTTCCACCGTTCTCTAAAACTGGCATTGCGCTGTCACAAAACTCATTCATGGACCAACGATCTACCCATCATCCTCCTGGGACTGCATACTACTAATAAAGCCAACCTCGACTGTTCTGCTGCCGAACTGGTTTATGGAGAAACCCTTCGACTACCACCAGATTTCCTTCATCCTACATCTGCTAAACACCTCTCACATCCTGAACCAAGCTTCATCAGAAACTTCGTGACACAATGCAGCTCCTGTCTCCTACTCCAACATCACATAATATCAGACCCACCTTCTTTGTGCACGACGACCTAACCTGAACAATACATGTGTTTGTTCGCAATGACTCTATTTGCAAACCTCTCCAACAGCCCTATGATGGCTTGTACAGAGTCATAGCCCAAACTCCTAAATACTTCACCTTACTCATTAAAGACAAGCCGCAAAACATTAGTATTGATCAACTGAAACAAGCCTTCATCAGTTACAGCCAGTCGACGAGCCACTCCCATACTGATATCTCAGATTCGTTATCTAAAAATACTTCTCCAGGAGCAGCATCATCGACCTATACAACTCGAACCGGCCAGCAAGTGTGCCCCAACCGAAGATATCTCCAGACTTCCAGTCTCAAGAGGGGGAATACTGTGGTGCACTAGACTGTCTAAAACCAGCAGAGGGCGCTTTCCCGGTCTTTCCATGATACCGTTACTCACCAGGTAGCCCACTTTTGCTCTTTGTCGACTGCTACACACATGTGTCTCCTCCGGTCTGCTGGATGTCTCGTACCTACAAAGAGCACACCAAGTTGTCTCGTTTTTCTTTTTTATACATATATATGTACGTGTGTATATGTACTTATTAATGTAAATATTGTAAATAAAGTAAACTGTAATTTAACATTGTCTGACTGGAAAAAAATCTCTACTCTGAACTTGAGGCGTGTTAGGCCAAGATCAACCATTACAAACTCATCCACATATAAGCCAACTCCAAATTTCAAGATTTAGAATAATATGGCAAAATAAATAGATAATTTTTTTTAATTTTAAAATCTAATTCACTATCAGAATAGATTTCATCATTAAATGAAAAGCCAAACTCCTTGAAATGAAATATTAATATTATGACATAATGCCAAGATAAATCTGATAGAGAAACAAGATATAATGATGTCATGCTACATCCAATCAATTTCCCAACAGCTGATAGTCTGCATTCTTACCAAATATAATTCTTCAATAAACAAAACTTTTATTGAACCATACAATCATGTTTATAATTGAGAAACATCATCAATTCTTCAGTCAAAGTTGTATTGTAAATTATCAATTGATTTAGATTTGAATCCTAAATTTTATTTTACAATGCAATTTTATTAAAGTTCAATAGAAAATATCAAAGAAACATTAAACTTTTATGATATTTCTGAATTGTAACAAAATTATTAACAAAGAGTAATAGAAAATCAAAACCAAAATATACAAAGGAAATTTTGTTGCAACCAATACATACAGTTGTGGGAAATGCAAATCTGATGCACTTCCAGTAAGTGTATGTGTTTGGTTGATGTTCCGTTACTATTATTTGCAACAAAATTTCGTTTGTATATTTTGGTTTTGATATCCTATTACCCTTTGTTAATATTTTTGTTGCAATTCAGAAACAGCATAAAAGTTTAATATTTTTGCACCTGATGTCAGGTGCAAAATAATTATCAGAATTATCAAAAATCACACAACTATTTGATCATAAATATTAGGAATTGCTAAAATTATATTTAATAAAATAAAATAAAATTAATAATACAGTTAGGTAACATTAGGTTTCTGAAAATTGTGACTTTAACTGAAACCAAAATCCCATGACCTAGTGTTATGCATAATAAGAATACAATAAACAATATTACAAAATATTTTGTATCATTGCTTATTGCATCTTTATTTTGTATTTCAAATATGATAAGTACTTTCAAACCAGTTTGACATAGTCTTATGAGTCAGGGTTACATTCATAGATTTGGTATTAGGAACAGTGGTGAGCTTTAGGGGGCTTACACAAGCCCTTTGTTAAATTTGTCTCTAATTTGTGAGCCTTTGTTCTTTTTGTTTGCTTGTTTATTTATTCCAAGAAAAACACGTGTCTTGTGTGTCATAATCATACTTTGTCTTTCATTAGTCTTTCTCTTCCACATATTGAATATTTGAATGTATATCTCGAATAGTGGCAATCTGGTGATAATGCCCTCCAAAGCTGGGTGGGCAGGTAGGCTTAGCATATAAAAGAGTTTTTGAAATGTAGGAAGGATGAAAATTAGAGTCTCATATGGTATTTTGTTTAAGTTCAGTCAATCTAAAATTGATAAATAACCTAAGATTTAAACAGGTGCTGGAAAATGCTCTCTGTTTTCAATAAATTTATTGTTGGGTATCAAATTGTTTAACATCAAGATGATGGGATAAAGTCCCATTGTTTAGTTTTCCATTAAAAGATGCCAATAAGTAAGTTATTTTTATTTTTTTAAATTTTAAAGATTTTTTTTTATTTTAAAATGTTTTCTTATGCATGCAAAATTATTTGTATTTTCTGTTTTTACAAAAACAGAAAATATAAACAATTGTAAAACATTTAACTAGAATTTGATATTTTGTTTTTATAAGATAAAGTATCAAAATGTCTTCTGCTTTAAGACCTTTGCTTCTGCTCTTGTCTACCTTTACTGATTCAGTATTTTATAAACTAGCACTTAATTGAGTAGCAATAGTTTGTTTTCAATAAAAACAAAAACGTATTTTATTCAAGTATAATGTTTTTGATACTTCTGTACCTTCCTCAGTATATCAAGAACTATAAATCAATGTATTTTACAAAGAACATTTATCTATTTTATAACAAACATTTCAAATTATAAATTATGGACTAAACGATTATTCTTCGTTTGTTAGTCTTTTCATGATTTCATTTTGCCTCAACGCGGGGCCGGATTGTGTAATCGATCCAATAGGCTTAAATCCGGCACTGAGCTGAAGTATTTTATATTTTGCCTAAATAGCATCAGTCATTCTATATTAATAGAATAAAATCAATTCATTTACATTCAATTTTTCCAAAAAAATTTTCTTTTTGTGGATCTTTTAATAATTAGATGTTCGAAGGCTGGGGTGTACATCCCCATCTATACTAGTAAATCTAAACGATTATTCTTCGTTTGTTAGTCTTTTCATGATTTCATTTTGCCTCAACGCGGGGCCGGATTGTGTAATCGATCCAATAGGCTTAAATCCGGCACTGAGCTGAAGTATTTTATATTTTGCCTAAATAGCATCAGTCATTCTATATTAGGCCTAGGCAAAGTATATATAATATTAATCGTTTCATACTTTGACTAAAAACGTCAGGCATTCTATACAATGTCTGCTTTCATACTTTGCCGGTAACAGATAAAAAAAGTACTTAACCGCACATAATACTTAAACCGGTGCGCCTCGCCATCTTGAAAGTCTAGATTTGAAATTAATCTTTTGACACTGGAATTGTCGATTCGCACTTTTTAATCAACTGTTGGTAAGGGACGAATCTAATTCTCTAATGTATGTCTCGAAAACTGCAGCAGATAAAAATATAGTTTAAGGCTGAACTCGCACGTATCACAGCAGAACCACACCACGACCACAGTTTTGTAGCATGGTGTAGTTCTGCTGTGGTAGGTACGAGTTCAGCCTAATAGACTGTGATACATTAGGAATAGGCTTAAGACCAAGGGCCACATAAATTCACTTGTGACTTATAGAAAGGCCATCAAAGAACCATGAAATCTAGGAAGGCCATCATGAACCATGAAAGTTATATACTGTGTATCGGGTGGGCAAAAGGCAGCCCGCGGGCCGGATCAGGCCCGCGAAGGCATCTTGTACGGCCCACCGCATAAATTAGAACACATTACAGTTTCAAGCCGATATGTATAAAATTCTAGTCGAAAAGAAAAAATAAAATAATGAATATTCTATACAGAATATTCATTACATTATAAAGATTACTCCAAACTTTGATGATGTAATTAACCATGAACATAGAATATTTCATCATTCACATAAAGTTGTAAATTTGTTTTTACAAAATTAATTACGTGGGTATCTAATATTTTGTAATATTCTGATGTAATAGGTTGTTAGCAATCAGTTTAATAAAATACTTAGGTTTTGAAGAAAATTGTCTGAATTTATTAATTCGTAGGACGAATTTTCTAATGTTTCTAATGAATACAAAAATAGTTTCTACGGATGCTTTAGAACTCTGCATGACAAAAACTAAGAAAATAACACAAGAAAAGTATATTTTAAAAATAATAATGATACACACACATATTCTTTGTGTAAGTATCACAAAAGTGGCTACACAAGATAGCGAGATTGACAAGAACCTGTGCAGATAAATTGGCGCAACCATTATTCTTGTCCTGTGTGATGATGATAGGAATATGTTTGTGCAAAAATCAATCTTGCTTGAATGTGGGTAGTCATTTTAAGTCAGGAAGTAATTTTTATTAATGATTACTTAATGTTATCATTAATAATTTCATTACATAATTACATAATAATAATTACGGCGCCGTAAGGTTAAATTCGCCCTTAGGTACTTTTCTATTTTTATTCGGCCCGTTTCATCTTGAAGATTGTTTATCCGGCCCGCGACAGAAAATAATTGCCAACCCCTGCATTAAATTATAAGACAACCGATCTAGGGAAACTTACCATTGAGTTCAAATTTTGTGCCTATTGCAGCTCAAACTTTTTAATGACACACTTTTTATTTTATTTTTTTTTTTTTTTGTTTATTATAAAGAAAGTTGTATTTTCGGACTTCTAAAAGTATTTATAAATCTAAGTTTCCTACGTTTCCCTTCGTTTACAACCATTGTTTATAACAGCGTTTTCCAAACTATGTTCCGCAGAAGATCAATGTGTTCTCTAAAAAATTATGAAAATATAAGTCTCGTATGATTTAATTAAAATGATGTGCCAAGTTGAAAATGGAGTCGCTAGTTTATTTTACATAATTACAATTTGATAATTAATAAATAAATTAGGCAAAACAAACATTTATCAATATCTTCCTATACTATAAAATAACGAAGGTCTTCCGTAAAAATTTCAGGATTTGTGTTCTATCATAGAAAAAGTTTGGGAAACGCTGGTTTATACGCTTCACCATTTTGTCGAAAGTACGATACCAACCACGAATAAATTAAGAAGCAAAACATCAAAATTATAAATCATTATACGGATCTTAAGAAGCATGTACTGTACAGTTCATTCCAAAAAGTTTCACATAAGCGGAAGATGTTCGGCTTCCTTACAATATTTACAAACCAATGAGATTAATCAGTACAGGCGCGAATTCGAGTTTGTTATTTTTTCTAAGCAACAGGGTTAGGAAGGCTTAATGACAGGTGTTCATTTTATCCGAAAATTGATTTTGAATATTAGGAAAGTTTCAATTTATTATTTACAATTTAATTTAATTTACGCAAAATGCAGCATTATATAGTCGTAACTAAATGAGTAATTAATTAAGCGATAAGTTGCTAAAGCACCGGTAATAACATAATTACGGGAAGTATTTTATTTTATTATTTGAAAAAGAAATTAAGATGTTTTATTTGAAAATGTATACTTCTTTCTGCGTTTGTAATAAAATTAAAAACTATTCCAAACGATTCTCATTGATAAAGTGTTTAATATCCGTTAATTGACCAAATGATAAAAACCAAACGATATTTATTTCGTTTCCATGGCAACTTAATCGTCGGTTTTAAAAAAGAAAATATAAAAATTAAACGTGAGTGTCAAAATGAATTTTGTGTTATATCTCTTTTATTAGAAAAATTAGCAGAAAACCAAGAGTTTTTAATTGGTCCAGTAATATAAAAAAAAAATAATAATAAAAATTACGTCAAAAATAAATCATATCTATCATAAAAATAAATAAAATATCAAGTAAACTTCGAAAACTAACTTTTAAATCAAGAAAAATTCAGTATTTAATTGATCTGTAGTTATGGCAAGGGAATATTTTTCTTTCGAAAACATTGAAAATCCAATTACCTAAGAATATTTTCATTTACTTGAAATAACAAATCTTCGAAAATAATTTATTATGTTATTATTATTATATATATTTCTTCTTTTTTTATTGAATTAAGACATAACTTGCGATTAAAAACTGAGCAAAACAAAAATATATAATATAGAAAGCATATAACAATTAAACAAGAGAAAGTAAATAAGAAAACAAAACAAGGAAAAAAAAAAAGAAATGGATAAAATATAACCTCAATTGACATAATGCACAAAACAACATCTTTTATTGATATGTAACAGTAGCAAAACAACAAAATGCTAATGTGTGCAAAAACATAGCTGAGCAATCAACTGTTACAGGACTAAAATATTGCAATGAACTTTTACTACGTTAATTGTTCATTTGTGCTTTGTTTTGCACTTTGATAATTGTTAGTTTGTTGTTAGAATTAAATTTATATCATCATCATTCGTAAAAACCAAAAAAATGTGCAAAATATACTTTAAAATAATATAAAAATACATATATAATTTAACTACGAATATGTAATTTTATTGATTAATTTTTAATAGTTGAAGTGGTTTTAATTTATGGAGTAAATAAGCAAAAAATACACAAAAACAACTCTGTTTTTATCAATTATATTATTTGCGATATTTCTATTTTTATAATATATATATAAAAAAATTGTCAAACATTAAAAATTAGAAAAATAACGAAAATATTCCATGTATAAATCGATTAATTGATGATATTAAATTTTCATCCAAACTTTTATAAAAATTTGATTTGACTCTGTATATCATATAAAGCTTCCATACAAAACTGAATAAAAATAGAATCGCATGCAATAGTTAAATTCCTATCTTGACAGAGGTACTATTATGGAAATAAATATCAATAAAATATAGAATAAAATATATATATTTTTTTAAAATGCAGTACTGCGGAGTTCCTTTATTAAAAAATCTGTTTTTATTTATCATTTTTATATTAATAATATAAACGATCTTAATATTGTATTAATCGCATTAAAAGCTTCATAATAAATAAGATCAATCTGAAGTAATTAAAGTGAAAATGAAGATTAAAGACTTATTTAAAATCTTTAATGGCTGGAATTTTAGTTAAAAGATTAAAATATGAAGAGAGAAAGCTTTAATCTTCCGATCTACATTTTACTTATTAAAATTTTCTTATAGTTATTTGGAACATTTTACTGCATAAAATAAAATTAATAAAAAATAATTTTAAACTGCATTTTATGTAAATAAAAACATTTTCTAGAAAAATTTTAACGTAAATGGTACCAATAAAATTTATTTTATATATTTTCAGCTGTGTATATTTTCATATTTCTTACATTTAAAAAATTACACTATTAAATATTTTCCTAATTTTCATTTAATCATGTTGACTTCTAAGGTTTTAATTATAATAAATGAGTTTTTGTAATTCTTATTTACACGTAATATTTATTTTGTAAGCAGAGATGATGATGATGTGAATTCATTTTTATTTCTAACAAAACAATAACAACAACAATAACAACACTTCTTAACTATACCAATTTTCAACCATTCATAAATTTAAAAAATAAAAAAGCAAGAATCTAGAATTAATTGTCACACCAGCTGCAGTTACTTTGATAATTTTAATTAAAAACTTTGAAATTACTTACCTTATTTACTTCTCTTAAACAAAGAAGATTAACATTGTCTTGTATATAAATCAAAATAAATTTGAATCAATATAAAATTATTTAAAACGACAAAATCATTTGTAATATTTTTACTATTTTTTTAATCGATTTTCCTTATTATTTATATGCTTTTAAAGATTTTATATTAATTTTTACGAGTGTTATTTTGTCGATTTAAATGCTAATGTTATTGCTACTGTATTTAAATATTATAAATAAATTATATGATAAAAATATACGAGCATATATTTATTATATGAGTTGAATAAAAATCTTTTTGTATAGAGGAAACTTTTTGTATAGAAATTTTCTGTTTATATATTTACGAGTATTCTGAAATATTGAAAATGTTATTGATTTTCTTTATGTAGAAATCTATCGAAAATTTTTATAGAATTTTTCTCCTTTTTTTATATTATTGTTTCATTTTTCTAAGCAAAAATCTTTTTAGTTTATTTGAGATATTTCAGTAATTCATTTTAGATACCGTGACGTATAGCGACAAAGTATAGAGGTAAAGTATCATTTCCAGGGGGAATGGGGAAAATATCAGGAAATAATGCTTAAAACTTGGAAAAATAGCATTTAGGAAACGTAATTTTTACGTGAAGAAGTTTTGCAAGGTAGAATCTGATATTTGAACTATATTTACTAGAATATATAAATCCGTATCGTAAGTTTTACACGTTCAAAATTGGAATGTTTTTTTTTTACTCTTCAAAACACGGATTATTATTTTAAAATAGTGTTAAACATCTCTTTCTAACATTACAAAAATCAATCTTATAAATTTTTATGAGAAATTTTACTCGGTTAACTGAGTAGAAAATTTAAATTTGCATTTTTTTTATATATATATATAATTTGAAGATATGTTTAACTCGTTCATTCGTAAAATATGTTAAATTCTAGAACTTGATTAAGTAATTATTGAATTCTTATATGAATGCTTTGATAAGAAGCTATTTCACGTTAGTGAGAAGTAAAAGGTAAAGTAAGCATTAGAAATCGCATCATCTGATTGATACAGTCGTCAGTCTGTAAGAAACTAAACGACCCATCGGCATAAAAATTGTGAACAATCAATAGGAAATGAGGGAAATTGGTAGGAAACCGGTAACAATCGACAGGAAACGGAAACAATGAATAGAAAACGAAGTTAATCAGTGGAAAAATTAGGAGGAGGGAACTAAAATAATAACTCGCACGAGTGTCAGTAACACTTGTTCTAGTATTGGTTATAGCTATTTATATCTTCTGCTGCAGTAACAATTACAAGTACTACGTTATTTGTAACTTGTGTGGCTAAAATATTAATAAGATCCAAAGCAAAATTAACAAAAATATTATTTGTTTCAAATTTTCTTAGGTTAAAATATTTTTTTTTATATGAGCAAAATTAACAAAAATATTATTTGTTTCAAATTTTCTTAGGTTAAAATATTTTTTTTTTATAAAATTTATAATTATGAAAACTTGGAAGCGAAAATATTTCACATTTACACTTTTGAGAATTTTTACTTATGGAAATGTACTTAAATATATATATTTTTTTTTTCTGAAAGAAATTTATTTATGTATCTGCAAGAAGACTTATACAAAAATTTTTCTGGATGTTTTGCATGATTTCTGATAAAATAGAATAATAATATTTTTTAGAGAAAATTTGTATGCATTAAATTTTTATAAGAAATTTCTATGAGATCATATTTCAATATTAGAAAAACGTATGATAAATATGTTATTAATTTATAAAAAAAAAAAATGTTACTGAGCTGTGTGTTATGGTTGCATAAATATCAGACGTTTGCGTATAAAATATTAAGATTTAATACCGGCAATGTAAAAAAGCATGTATATGCAGATTTGTGCATTTTATTGTATAAATTCTCAATAATAAATAAGAGAATATCATTGAAGTAAAGTTTGAATCTAAACTTTACTTTAATAATGTTCTCCTATTTTTTATTGAAAATTTATACAACAAGAGTGGAAAAACTATTTTTCTGACTAAAGGATTTACATAAATACATTTAATCTGAAGATTTGATACATTTCATATTTTAGATATAGAAACATGTTTTGATTTCTAACAGAAAATAAATTATAAAAAGAGATTAGCTCCCATCGGAATTTCTCTTTCTCTACGATTCCGCATTTAGACATATATCAAGAAAATAAAATGGATCATATACAAGCAATACAAGAAAGAGGATAAGCCACAACTATCATTAGACGATGTAGCGGTAATTAATATTTATATTTTTAAATCTAAAAAAATTAAGGTTTTATTTTGAATGAACATTAAAGAATGAAATATTTGCTATTGAAAATTTGAATATTCAAGATTAAAAATAGGATCACGAATACATATTGAAATTTAAAAAAAAAAATTAAAAATTATATTTTTAAATTAAAAAATTTGATTCATTTACCCAAATTTTTTAATAATAAAAATAAGTATAGCACTTCATCATGATTGTTATCACGAAAATGCTTTAACTCAATGATAAAACTATATGTGATTTAATAACTTAATACAGTATTTTAAAATTTGGAACAATATTTGTTGAAATATTAGCAATTTTTATTGAAAATAACATAAATTTATAAATATCATTAAATACAGTAAGACCCCGTTTAACGTGGGGATACGTTCCAAAGAATAACATAAATTTATAAATATCATTAAATACAGTAAGACCCCGTTTAACGTGGGGATACTTTCCAAAAAAAACTAAGCGCTAAATGAAACAGCGTTAAACGAGGTCATAATAAGGATAGATGAAACAGGATAGTAAATAAAAATATAAGTATCGTTTTTTTTTATTTTATTTTGTAACATGTAATTATTACTATTGTATTACATTAATTATAAACATTTTCTATTGCTAATGTTGATTAAACAAAGTCATCTTAACATGTAAATAATGGAGATAGGTGAAACAGGACAATGAATAAAAAAATATATGTACTATTTTTATTTTATTTTATTCTGTAGCATGTATTATTATTATTGTATTACATTAATTATAGACATTTATTATTGCAAGTATCAATTTTATTCATAAATCATTCATACAAAAATATTCGAGTAAATAATTTATGTTTGTGATGAGGAAGGTTCTTACTCATTTGACACTTTTTGTTTTTTCGTTAAGAACGTCGTTTGTCTTTTCCTCTTTCGTCCAGCAAGCAATTGTCGATAGCGAGATATCGCATCCATGACACTCCGTCTTGCCTTTGAATTTCTATCAAAATTTGGATCATTTTGTATGTAAACTGGTATCAAACGCATTGCTAGACGGCATAAAAGTATCAAAGCAAGAAATTTGTGCGATTTCTGATTTATGTGAGTATAACGGTTTGAAAAACCGCGCCAAAGTGGATAAATAAGATATATAGAATTCGTGAAAACCGCGTTATATCGAAACAGCGTTAAACGGAGCAGCATTAAGAGGAATCTTACTGTTCAGTACCACGGTGAACAAACTACTGCTCCCGAGCTACATGCGGCTCTTTGGTACCTTCAATGTGGTTCCATATCATGAAAGTCAATAGTTAATGTGGAGAAAATATCTATTTAATTTTAAAATATTATATATTTGTAATTTATTTATTTATTGTAAAAAAGTAGTATGCATTTATATTGTGAAATACATAATAAACAATTTTTGAAACCATTGTTAAGATTGCCCGAAAAAATTGATGCAGTTCTCATTGATCCAGAAAGAAACTGATTGCGGCTCTCAACTATTTGAGATTTTTCTAAATGGCTCATAGTGATATGAAGCTTGGCCACCCCTGGTATAGTACAATAATTCTAATAATATATTTATACAATAGTTTAAACCGAAATTTTCTTTAAAAATGTTCTATTTCGCATTATTTTTAGAAAAACTATGAATTTTTATTACTATATTGAAACTTCCAAAAAAAACTACAGTATATGAAAATCCTTTTTAAATAGTTTAAACCGAAATTTTCTTTAAAAATGTTCTATTTCGCATTATTTTTAGAAAACTGAATTTTTATTACTATATTGAAACTTCCAAAAAAAAAAACTACTGTATATGAAAATCCTTTAATAGTCACATTTAAAATACGTATTGTTGGAGTAAATGAATGTATAATTTTGTTAATATAATTATATATTAATAATTGAAGTAATTACATTAGAAATGCATGATGTAACAATAACTATAAAGCTTATTTATATATTTAATCAAATTTATATGTTATGTCTGGATGTATAAAGTTACAATGTAATTCTCAAAATGTTTCTTCGATCTCTGCTAATTTTATATTCTAGTTATTACCATTACAGAATGTGATAACTATTATGCGATCTTTATTAATATTAAACGAAACCATAATAATAATAATATTTGTTACATTAAATAATTAAATATATTCAGTAGTATTCAAGTGGAATTCTTAGCTTGAATGCTGAATTAATTATGGCATTATTTTCTATATATTATATATATTTTTGATTTTTTTTTTATTTGTCGAAAATAATATTTATCAATAAAATCTAATATTCAATTCTTAGCTTGAATGCTGAATTAATTATGGCATTATTTTCTATATATTATATATATTATTGATTTTTTTTTATTTATCGAAAATAATATTTATCAATATAATCTAATATGCGATGTTTAAATGTTTAGAATAATGTTTTTTTAACGTATAATCGATAAAAATGTTATTATTGGTAAATTATGTAGAAATAATAGTAAATAAATACGTTTAAAGTTAAATGATTTACACAAAATTGTGCACTAAAACATACCTGTATGTGTACACTTGGCTCCAATCAGAGCAACTGTAAACATGTATAAAGTTAAAAATATTATTTAAATTAATGAAATTTATTTTTACTTTCTTAATAAATTTTTATTTAATTATTGAAATTTCGCAAAATCATATATTATATTATAAAAAATTATACTGACTAGAATAGTTGTTTTCAATCTATTTTTGGCCATGCTCCATATATGCATCTCTAAAATCCTGATGCCCACTTGTGACGTATAATTTTTATTATTCAAAAAAGTGAATTCCTGTTCAGATGGAGAAAGCCTAAAAAGCCATTAATTTAGTCTAAACCAAGCTTCCAAAGAACCTGGCATCCATGAAAGAAAAAAAAAAATAAAAGAACAAAATGACAGCTGAAGTACTGAGGAAGAAATCACTTAGAAATTATTAAAATTAATAATAATATAAAGTGATATGAAAACTGTTTGAAAACTGCCGTGTACGTTCTGATTTTAATTTTAAAAACGTGTATGTTACAATATATATTTATATAACATATATGAGGGCCCTATAACCATAAGAAATGCAAAAAATCTACTGTTAATAACTCATTCTCGAATTCCCTCCTTAAAAATCAAATTGTCCTCCCTATGGGGCGTGTAACTCCATGTTGGGAACCACCGGACTAGACTGATATGTTTGGTTTCTGACAGCATTAAATATTTTCAAATTATCCATACCAATTCACGTTTCAAATCTTTGTTTTTTTTTTTACATTTAAGAATATTTTGAATTCTGTACAGTATTGTAAAATCATTGGATGTAAACTAAAACAAAAGATATATCAAAACTAAAACTAGAAACTATTTCAAAATTATATATTTCAACAGTATAACTAAAGGCATTAAGCACAAAAAATATTATAATAGATCAGAAAAATGATACTTATGTCTATAAAACAAATAACAAATAATGAGATCGACTTACTTAATCAACAGTTCCTAAAAATCAAAAAAATATTCCACTAATTACAATAACAGATATTTCAAACAGCAGCAGACAATCATTTATTCAGAATTAAAGATAGTTTAGAAACTCGAGAATTATAAAAATAAAAATCGCTTTAATTATCAAAAGCGAGTTACTACATTACCTATAAAAAATTATCCTGAATAAACATATACTGTACTATTAAAAAGAACAGAAAATTAAATAAGATTAAGTCTATAAAAACAAATTTGATATTAACATCTGACTTCATACTAATTTCACTCATGACAAATCTTACAATGCAACTCTTGTAACCTTTTGTTGACTTAATATTTTAAGTAGAAGTCATTGAGTCAGTTAAAAGAAATTCTTACTTTAAGATACGTTCACTCTAGACAAACATTCGACTAAATTGATAATTAAGAAAAGAAATTCATTACTAAAGAATCCTAAATAAATTGGCACTTTCGTAGCCACAAATAATTACAAGCCATTCTCGCATCTTAAACATCATCAGAAAAATCGTAATCTTCTAGCTGTTCTAGTTGATCCGAAGTTTATCCGACTGGAACGAAGATGAAGTTTTTTTAATTGTTTTCACTCGATTCTGATAAAGACAGATCGATTAAACTATATAAATTCTTATTTCAATTAATTATCTAAAATTAAAGCATAAAAAATTTAATAATAATTGTATCCAACAATATCAATGAACTGTATCCATCTTTTAATGAGTTATCTGTGCAGACAATCTTAAAAATTGTTTCAGTTTATTCATCAAGTTGAAAATATTAACTACAGCATCCACAAATCATTAAAAATGATACGAGTTCTCAATGAGATGTATTTAATTCTGTAATGTTTTCTTTTAAGTAAATCTTTTTATTTAAAAATTATTCTCCAATATGTCATCTGAAAGGATAAAATTATAATATATATATATATAATTTTGTGGAAAGTGTTTCGGTACCATCTATATTTTTTTAATAAGATTTATTTGGGTTGATAAATACAATACATTCTTCTCTCAATTTACGACATCACACTATACTAACAAATGAGATTTATATCCTATTTCGATTTATGACCCCCCTTACTCTTCACTGGCCGAATATTAGACGTTCACCTAAAATAAAGGTTCTTAGCCTTTTTTGTTTCATGGACTCCTTTGCCTGTTATGTTGAGATTCATGTGTGGTGTAACAAGAATGGATAAAATAAGTACTGATTACATCAGAGGTTTAGTTAACGTAGGCTCGGTTAGTAGGAAGATTAAGGTGGTTCGGACGTATAAAGAGGAGTGAGGAATATGTGGGTAGAAAGGTTGAGGAAATGACTATTAGTGGGAAGAAAAGGAGAAGTAGACCCAGAATTAGATGAATAGAGAGTGTGAGAGACGACCTGAGAGAGAAGGGATTGAGGGAAGAGGACGCTATGGACAGAGAAATGGAGAGTTAGAATAAAGAATGCCGACCCTATTTGAATGAGACAACCAAGGCTTGTGAAAGAAGAAGGACCCCTTTGCCGGTTATGTGAAAGCCATGGACCCATTTGCCTGTTAGGTGAAGTCTACGGACCCCTTCGCAGAATAATAATTTTAAAATGCACAAAATAAAATTACAAAAGAAAAGAAACCAGTTATATTAAAATATAGTTAACAAATTAAAAAATATGATATAGTAATATATAATCATCTTTCTTAGCAAATACATTTAATATACAGAAAACTTCAACTTACATTTTATTTATTAAGGATATGTTGTGATCACAAATACAACTAATATTACAAAAATCAACTCATTATCTTTATTTTCACTAACTGCTAATTAAATCTAGCATTTCTTTCTCTTATAAATATATGCAATAAACTAATATTACTATAATTTATTGCATACATTTATAAGAGAAGAAAATGCTAGATTTAATTGGCAGTTAGTGAAAATAAAGATAATGAGTTGATTTTTTCTCATCCAAGCTCAGGACCCGAATTTCACGAATTTCTTAAGGGTACATGAACCCCTGAACCTAAAAGATCTGGATTTTAATCCGAGTTCTATACTTATTTTTCTGTGGATTTGGATTCGGCTGTTAATTCACTCCCATAGCTAATGTGGAAGACTTTAAAATAACATGTGGCTGTTTCATATTAGACATTTACGAGAAACTCCTAACGAAAAAGAAATTCAGTGGATAACGTTCAATACGATAAGGCGAAGCAACTAAATAAATCATGCTAGTAACATCAACTGAAACAAGCATGTTTTACATATCTTAGTTTGGAGTACCCACGCATCGGCGCGCAAGTAACTACTCCTTAGTGTTGCCAGAAATTCCGTGTATTCCAGATCCTCCCATATTTCATTACTTACTTTAATGTCCCGTAAAATGCTTGTCGAGATATTTAATTGTCTTGTACATGCAATTTTAAATAATCCGAATTTTTACAAAATTCCAATAAAAATATAATTTTCTTACATTAAAATTTTAATGTATTTTTCGAAATTCTGAAAAGATATATTAAGATGACAATTTTCCATTGAATTTTATGAAAATATATAAACCATAACCATAAAAGGTTATGGTTTCTTTATTTTATGTATAACGAAATATTCAATAACATATGCTGTTAGTTGTTAAAATATTCCAAGGAAATTATTATGATTATTATTGTTTTCTCATAAAGCATACTTTAGAAAATAGCTGAATAGCAATTATCAAGTTAGTATTAAGGACTTAAACTAAGAAAAATGTCTTGTTATGTTGTGTTATGATAATTAAACACTAATTATTAAAACAATTTTTCTTTGTTTGTATAATTAGATGATACGTGGGAAAGTTTTGGATTCAGGAATGGATTAAAATTTTTATTATTTAAATTAGTAGTAATTTTGGCTCCGATTTAGGAGAATTTTTCAAAAACACAATATGTTCGTAAATCAGAAAACAAATTTATAATATAATCGTCAAATTTAATAATCTTCCAAAACTTCAATTCAAGAAATCTAAACTTATAAGTCTTTCTACTTGAGTCTTATAATAAATTTTAATTTTATATCCATAGGTTTTATTTGATTTATAATTTTTTAAGCTATTTCCAACATATCCTATACAAAATATATATACTCAAAGAATATCTCTTAGATGATACCTATCAATCAGAAATTTTAGTCAAGAGCAAATAAACTGAAAAAAATCTTAAAAGTTGTGCCTAAGTTAAGCATTTTTTAAAAGTTTTAAATATGCAAACATAATAAAATTTCAATTAAAAAGATGCATAATACTGTATGGTTTAATTTATAATAATTATTAATTTCTGCAGATGTTTCTAGTCTCTATATTAAAATAAATATAAAAATTCATCTATTGATATATGAGTTATATAATTTATGTATGATACAAAAAAATCTCCATCAAGGAGACAAAATGTGTTGTGTCTTCTTTAATTTTATAGTATTAATATTGAGAATTATCACAATGCAAGATAATAATATGAAAAAATATATTCACAATAATTATAACTATATAAAGAGCATATTTTAATAAATTTTTCTGACTTTATTGCAATATATGAACGAAAAAAGCGAATTATATATATATATTATATATATAAATCGTCTTTTATCATATACAAATTATGAACAATATTGCGTTGATTGTAAAGCTTGAGCAATTACTTTATATATGCATTTTATTTTGATCTATATTTACCATCAAATTTTCTTGTTTCTCATGTATTTTCTTTGATTTAGTTCAGTTTCCTGTATCATATACTGTATTTTAGTTCTGTAAAGTTTTCTTTGAATCATTTAAATATACAGTATATAATTATAAGATACATAAAATTAATATTCTATTCTAATTAAACCATAGATTTTTATTTTTAAATTAAGGACGTAGTTTCATTTTTATCGTTTGTAGCTGATGTTAAGGCAACTATGCTCCTTCTTATCCTCCAGCTAAAATTTAGTCAATGTTACAAACATTATTTAATTAATAGGAAATATCTTACTTTTATATGTTGTTCTGATTTATATTATATAAAAAACGATCGTATATATTTACTGTATCATCTGTTCATCCATAAAATTACTTAAAAAATCAAACATCACGATTTTCTGAGTGCTGTTTCTTAATAACTAACGTATTATGCTTGTTAATTAAAAAAAAAAATCCTGCATGCTTCGTTACAATTTGATGGCATTCAAAATTTTAAAAGATTAATTGATATTTTTAAAACATCTCATTTAAATAATATAATCACTTGAGAACGTTTTTCCAAAAATAACTATAACGTTATTTATTATCAGAAAATCTTTATTAATATTTTTTGAAGTATTGAATTTTAGAAGTAAAAAACTTGTATGAACTAAAATTCATACTTAGATTTTATTAAGAAAACTGTATTTTGGTAGTAGTTATTTTTCTAAAAGTTAAAAATAATAAATAGTAAATAAATAATTCCTCCAACAAGAAACTGGAAACAGCAAAACACGAATAAAATTAACAAATTTTTCTAGTGTATAAAAGCTAGATCATAGTATTATCTTCCTTAATGGAAACATTAATTTAAAATAGACGTGAAGTCTTTCTCATTTAGATTAAAAAAAAAAATCATGTCTGAGAAGTTTACAATTGGCTTCCATTGAAAAATTCGATCCTCTTTCAACAATGTTCTTCTTGCTTTTCTCTACCAACTTTGAAGCAATACTAAAACTCCTTCAAGTAAGATTTACAAGAGCATTGTTTACCTCGAAAGTAAAATAGTATATTTTTTTGATTTTCATAAAAATCTGTTCATAATCCGATCTACATTATTTGGTTAAAAAACATTTTTCGGCATATCACATATACATAACATATATAAACTGAAAAAATGCAAGAAGTGCATATATATAAATAAGATCATTCGGGATTTCAACAAAAAAAATTACATTAAAATCATCTAATTTTATTCTACAACTTCGAAATTAGTTTTCCTCTAACTTTTCAAAAGAAAAAATCGTTATCTTAATAAATCCTGTAGTTCTATAACTGAATATTCGTTAAACATGTTTACATCCTCTGAAAACTTAAAAAAATTAAATTATTATTTATTTATTTTATAAAAAAAAATACATATATATACAGTATTTCATATTTATAATTATAAAAGTTTTTAATGTATATTAACTTCAATATTACATAGTTAAAATGAAAAATTCAACTAAACCAACATAAGTAATCTATGTA
>AYEL01050790.1:0-35016 GCA_000484575.1 Olivierus martensii | reverse complement strand
AAATATAATAATAGTTATTAAAATTATATTTATATTATTTTTCTAATTGAAATTCTGCGTAGTTAACACAATAACACTTAATTTTTTTTTGTTCACATTTTTTTTTTTTAATAGAAAAGAAAGAAAAGTTAATTCAAGAATCTTTTAAAAATTGCACAGTTTAAAGCAGAGTAAAACATTTGCACGCAGGTGGTCAGCAATGTAGAATAAATCTCAGTGGATTTGAAAATTTCCTTCCAGACTCTTTTCTTAATACACAACAGACTGTCATGCATTTAAATAGATATTATTGATTACCTTCGCAATAGTTACAATTCAAACAATAAATCTTTATTAACTAACATATTTGATACCGCAAGAAAAATTAAAAAAAAAAAAAAATCTTTTCGACAAAATTGAATTTTTCGCGAAATAAAAAAAAAATATATATATATAAAAGTTCAATTTATAATTTATAAAAATATATCCAGAAGTACAAATGTACCGTAAACTGCATACAGAGATTTATTGTGTTAACTTATTTAATAAATGAAAACAATAAAATATGATTATTTAATTCGAGTCATGACATAAAAATTTACATCTCAACTTATTTACAAAAATAATATACAACACAGGTATATATATATATAATTTAAAATTTATTTACTCTTGTTGTCAAGTGTGCAAATTTTTAAGTTTTGAGTAAATTAAACGTAATGTGTTTTATTAAATAAACATGACATCTACCTGACTTAATAATTATTTTTCCTCTTTAAAATATTACTTAATATGATTAACCTGTACACAGTAGAATGAAATTTTATTAAATTAAAATATTAAAAGTTTAATTAAACATTCGATAGCGAATAATATTTTAATTTAAAAATAAAAAAAAAAACATTTAAATTTTCCTCCGTCTTTCTAAAAATGTTTATTTTTTACATCACTTTTCTCTCTTTTTTTTTCGTGAGAGATATAAGGTTTTGTATCCATTTTGACATCCATCTATCCATTTATCATTTGAACAAATGATATATTTTGATATATCGAAAATAATATCCTATAATCTTGAAAATCCTTGCCTTTGCTTGTATATACATAATATTACAGATATACAACTTGTGCTTTAGATTTAATAGATTCGATTCGCATAAACTGAGTGAATAAAACTGTTAAAATATTCTTTTATACTTTTAATTTATTCGACTTTATCCTTTTTAATTAATCATTTTATCTTATAATTTAAAAAGGAAAGAGTATCTTAAGTTTATTAAATTTTACAAAAATTATGTTAATCTTTTCAAAAGTCTACCTTTAATATTCATTTAAAATCTCATTCGATAATGAATAAAATTTTAGTAGGCATTAAATTAACGATAATTTTTACAAAAGTTATAGTTTAAAATATTATTTTTTTACACACGAATCTTAAAAATTAATGCAGAAAATAAAAAAAAAATTTTTTTTTTTTTGCAGACGAGTGATGTGAATCAGTTAAGTTTCGCTTTAATTATTTCGCAAATTTATCTTTATTTCTGTAATATTCAAAATAATTTAAAAAGGAAAGAGTATCTTAAGTTTATTAAATTTTACAAAAATTATGTTAATATTTTCAAAAGTCTACCTTTAATATTCATTTAAAATCTCATTCGATAACGAATAAAATTTTAGTAGGCATTAAATTAACGATAATTTTTACAAAAGTTATAGTTTAAAATATTATTTTTTTACACACGAATCTTAAAAATTAATGCAGAAAATAAAAAAAAAATTTTTTTTTTTTTGCAGACGAGTGATGTGAATCAGTTAAGTTTCGCTTTAATTATTTCGCAAATTTATCTTTATTTCTGTAATATTCAAAATAATACGAAAATTATTCTTCAGATGTCTGTGATAAAATTCTAGCATTAAAATTTTATAAAATAAAAGAGTAATTAGGTAAATTAATGTAGTTGGAAAGACTTGTAAAGTTCACGGTTAATTAATCTAATTAACTAAAACAGGTAAAAATATTTATGGTTTAAAGAATGTCATTACTGATGATAGTTTATGGGTTTCGTTTTATTGATTATAGCAATAAAATAATTATACTATTATGTAACCAGATATCGAAAATTTTTTAAAACCCAGCATTAAAATTTGGCAATGCTGTTTTTAATATTTTTAATGGTAAACAATTTTTATTTTATGGATTTAAATGTTCGAGTATCCATTTTATTATTTGTGCTCGAGATTTTGTTTATTACATGACTTGTATCAGCAGAATAGAAAGTTTATTGCTATGTATTTGAGTAATAAATACATAATACTGTAGAAAAAAACCTTTTTTATAGTGTTCTTTCCTTAGTAAATAAACTATTTTTATGTTACACGAGGTGTCTTCCAGGAACACTTTTTTGTAGAATAGACACACTTCGACCATTCTTTTTCGCATCAGTTAAATTTTCCACTACATAAACACATATATTCGCACGTTAGGATCATTATAGCCTATACAAACTAAAGAATTGCACTTTATAGACTGATAGGTCAAAGCTACCTTCAACAAATTCTCATTCCGCTATTATTTATAGCCATTTATTATTATTATAACTTATTTTTGCCGAATGTTTCTCACAAATTTAGTAATTAACGAAAGACGAGACCACTTGATTTTAAGTTCTGTAACGTTATCCAGTATATCATATTATTTATCGGTCTATTGAGTCGGATAAGAATCGTATTCCTTTATTGATATATCAATAAAAATGTCGCAGAAAACAAAAGTTGGTTTCACTTAGTTGGTTACTCCAAATCTAATTTAGTAATTAAATCAAGTTCATCAGAAAAATTAAGTGCTCCGAACTCGCCTATTGATAGTCCTTAAATGATATCCTTTTAAGTGAAGCTATTATCTGTATAATAATGGAATGTGGGTGAATTTATTATTTATAAAACTGTTATAATTTAATATCCGCATTTTGGTTGAAAATTTCATCGATCGAATGATCGATAAAAATCATTTTTATCTTCAACACGACTTATTCAATTAAAAATCTTTTGTTATGATCATGTTGAAAACCGTCTAGTTTGCATTACGTTATGATGTTTTAATCATTAATCCTCTTTATATATTAGTTTTAAAATTAAAGAATTTCAAAACATCAATTAAGTTTAAAAGTACAAAATTTAATCATTTATTTTCTCTTTTGAATACAGTATTCGGTTTTAAATATGATTAAGTTATGAATAAAGCTATTTTAATATACTTCAAATTTTTAATTTTAATTATTTATATTTTTCAACAATATTATATCTCGTTTTTTAATAAAGAAAATATTCGAAGTTTAATCAAAACAGCACTTTGATAATTAACTAATTTATTTCTTTTAAAAATGATAAGATTTTTGAAGATATTTTTCAATCTACTTCATAAACACACAAATTTATTTAAAACAAAGTACAATATTGTAATTTAAAAATTCCCTATACGTAGTCTTTCAATTATATAAGGTTAAAATAAAAATTTTTAATGTCTGTCATTTTTCTTTCCATTATTTTGATAGCGTTAATAAGCTTAAACCGTTAGTAGTCATTGTTTACTTCTCCACTTAGCTAAGAAATATTTACAGTTAATGAAAGCTTCTTCTTCATCTTCAAGCTTTCATGAGTAATACCTTCCTTAAACAAACTTCATTCGTCTACAAATGCTTCTTACATACACACTAGGTCAATGTACTTCAAGTAATGACCAAACTTTTCCCGAAGAAGCTTAATCAATTTGCATGCCTTCGTCTGCAATACTTCCACTTAATCCTTTCTGTTTGCTATTCTCTTCCATACCTCAAAAGTGGAAGCATTAGTTTCAACTAATAACAACTATTAGTTATTATTTTAAATGTTTCACAAGAAATAAGAACAATATTAAGTACAGTAAATACTAAAGAATTTTAGTAATCTTTTCTTAAAACTTGATTTCGAATGCAAAGATGAAGCAATAAATATTTTTCTATATTTTCAGCTATAATGTAACGAAATTTTGATACTTTCTGCAGAAAGGTTGCACTTTCAATATGTACAGTATTATAAAAATCAAACCGAAAAATTTAAAGATGAATCGTATCTTCATTCCACTTACTACTTTGTGATACGTAAAGCACCTCATATAGCATTTTTGCCTACGGATAAATTTATAGAAAAACCTTAACTGTGATGATGATAAAAAAATAAATACTTTCTGTGATTCTAAGCGAAACTCCTGAATATAATCTCAAGTAATAGATACACATCGCTTTGAGCAAAATAAAGCTTTCAGTGGGAATACTTCAGGCTCTGAAACGATTTAGAAATGCTCAACTTATATGAAAAAAAATTAATAAAGTAGGAAAAAAACAAAATCACACATATAAAAATATAGAAAATTTATATACTTTTGTTATATGTTTATCTTCTTAATGTAAAATTACAAAAATTCCCAAAAGCCATGCTACTAATTAAATACACAGATATAAATTACAGAAGAAGCAGAATCTTACCTTGATGGATAGCCTTCATTACTCTGCCCTTTTTTCAACACAGAAGTCATTATTATCACAACATAAAACAGAGGGTTCCTGACATAATACTAAAGAGAGGCCTGGTTTAATTAAAACCCCAGTAACCAAGAAAGAGATTTAGGTGAAGTAATCCCATGTTTACGTGAGAGCTTGTAATGTCAGTTTTCTGATGATGGGTAAGCCGATTATTCTTTACAGATTACATTTTACGATTTCAACTTTGTAATAGTTTTATTTTCAATTTTTCCTAGTTGTTTTCTTCGAATTTTTTATAAAATTTTAATTGTACGCTTTCAGAGTTAACACACACAAAATTATTCATATCCATTGTACTCATAATATTACATTATATTGTCTGACATCTTGAAAAGAAGAGAACTGTGAAAAGAGAGTTTTTTTTTTTTTTTTTTTGCTACTTAATTTGTTTCTCGAATAATTTTATTATTTATAATTAATTATCTGGAATGATTACAACAACATTTATTTTTTTTTGCATTTAATTTAAATATATAAATTAATGAATATTTAAAAATTAGTAATAACAAGAACTAAATTAATGCTCTTGTAAGTTGAAAACATTACAAAAAGTAAAGTGGTTTAACATTTGAACTATATGATGCGCTCGCAAGACAAAGGCGCTAAAGAATAAAAATTACGAAAACTGAATTGCATGCCGTTAAAATTTGAATAGTTAGCAAAAATATTTAATTAAAGACTCAAATTTATCAATAAAAATTATAATTTCTTTTGAAAAATGTGAGTTTATTAGAAAATTAACTCGAAAGGTTAATTTTTAACAAAGAAATAGTTATAAGTAACCATTTGTATTTTTTCTGGAAAACAATTTGGTAAATTTTTATCTAAAAAAATGTTTTAAAGGATAAAAAAAAAAAACAATTTCGATAGTGAACAAATAAAAAATACAGAAAATATAAACAACAAAATTTTATAGTATTTGTATTTTGTAAAAAGGGAATATTAAGGTATCAAAGACTTTGAAAAAGTAATTTAAAAGGGAAAAAAATATATAAGTGCTTACACAAAACTTTTGTTTCTTTCAACAATATTACTGTCTTATCCATAATCGCCAATGCTAACCAAATAAAGAATTGTTCGAAGTCTTTTGGTTATTCTCCAACGTTTAGCTTAATGGAAGGTAGTGCAATAGTTGCATTGAAAGTACCTTCCTAAATCTCTAGTTTCCCCTTAGAAAGGAAAACTCCTTATTACGTAAATGTCAGTATCGAACATTCTACGACTCTCTGATCAGCAATTTTTCCTTCAGAATGATAAAACACGAATGTTTAGAAAATTTACAGTAAATTTATAAATTCCCTAAAGAACATAATATTGCTTTTGCTTATATTGAACTATTTCATTTTTAGAATAAAAATTAATGGAAAAAAAATGAAAAATTTTAAAGATTTTAATTGATTTATTTTTATAGATCAATTAAAACCTTTATTTTAAAGATTTTAATTGATCTATTTTTATTTTTATTTAGGAAAATGCTGCTTTAAATTATTATTTATGTATTAATTAAGAAAGAATGAACCTTTCGAAATAATCTTTTTAATTTGACATTCTGAATAAAAATATCAGTGCTTTGATATAATTAATTTAATTCTGATAACAATAATATTAATAATTCTATTTTAAATGTTAAGATGCAATCATGAAAAGTCATCAAATAGAGCTAATAATCTATTTTTTCTAAATAAATAATAATGGCGAATTTTCAATCATTTTTTTCCTTTAAAAAAATTAAAAAGTAAAATTTCATAAAGCTGTGTAACTAAATAACCTAAAACTATTGTCAAAACATTATGATTAATTTCGAAAATAATTCATCTTTTATGAAAGATGATAATATCCAGTAAAGTCTAAAAGAGAGTCGAAAATATTGTCAGCACTGTTTAATAATGACGTTTGAAAATAACCCAAGGCATTTTCATTTAAGACTTTAGATAAATATTGACACGAATAGCATTAATTTTGATGTAAACATTATAAAAAAAAGAAAGAAAGAAAAGAAAGAATAGTTTTAATCACAAATATACAATTTTTATCAATAAAACTTTAATCATTTTGTGAAATAATTTTTAATTTTAATAAATTTAATATGAAAATTACATTAATTTGCCATCGGAAATATTAAATTTTATCCTTAATAAATAATTGATTGCCGAACATTAAATACACTTTGATGTATAATTAAAAATTATCATTTTATTAAAACTTTTTTTTAAAAGAGAAAATAAACAGAAACGTGTTAGATTTTAAAACACGTTTCATCTTATCTCATTAAATAGCAATTCCTTCTTAATTCATTAAATTTTTAGAGAGAATAATAATTTTAAGTTTAATAATTTTTGGTTTACAACGTACCAAAATGGAAATTTCCACGTTTTTGAATGTATACTATATATTGCAGAGATTGTATCTGTGCATTCCAACCAAAAATTAGTTCGATACATAAAGCAACCCGTTAACAATTATAATTGTAATAACGTTTTATAATAATTATTTAATCAAAATTGCTTTGATATAGCTTTAGTTGAAACCAAACAATTGAATGGAGATCTAAATTACGAATACTTTCGCATAAAGTCAGATTAATTTTAATAATATGTAATTAAAACATCAAATTAAACTATATATCTAATTACTGTCTTTATTCATTACTATATTATATGTAAAATGAGTACTACCTGCTACATTAACTCTTAAATAACTAAACTAACTATTTACAACAATAACATTAATTTGAGTACTTCTATAATGTTCTAAATATATCTTACACCTTTCTTTTATCATATAAATAATTAACGTCAAATAAATTATTTTATTTAGCATCAAATTAAAAGAAGATAATTTTCTAATTGTTAAGATTATGTGTGTTAAAATAGCTCTGTTTTAAATAATTAATAAGTAGTAATAACAAAAATGTATCCCCCTGTTTCATTAATAATTTGATACTACTCTACTTTTCTAATTGTTAAGATTATGTGTGTTAAAATAGCTCTGTTTTAAATAATTAATAAGTGGTAATAACAAAAATGTATCTCCCTGTTTCATTAATAATTTGATACTACTCTACTGCAAAGCAATAATGCTGCAAAATTTGAAGAATGATATAGAATATAAGCAAATATATATATATATATAAACACTAATTGTACAACATGAAGAATTGTAGACAAGTTTGTGTCTACATAAGTAAACTACCAAAAACTAACCAGAGAGCATTCTTCGTTCTTCTATCCTCTAGTGGTTTTGATGACGACCTGGAGTGTGACAAATGATTGTCCGGTTAACATTCAACGTTGCTGCAGAATGCACTCTCGAATTCCATGCAGTTTGCCATCCTTTATGTCATTGCTTATAGCAAGAGGTTATGTATCTTCTACATCACTACACATTGCATTAAACAGAGACATTTGCTATAGTCTTTGTAATTTCTCTAGAGAATGTTTGTTCTGTTTTTCTGTCATGCAATACAAATTTATTAAAGGTAAGATAAATATATTCAGTCTCGATATGAAGTAAATCAATTTTAGTTTATTTAAAAAAAAAAATATTCTGAAATAAATAAAATAAAATAAAATTTAATTGTTTTCTTTAATCTAAAAAAAATCCTATTTCGTATTCTAATCTATTAATAATTAATAAAATTACTTTGACATAAAATGACTATTCACATTCAAGCAAATATATTTCTCTCACCATCACACAGGACAAGAATAATGGTTGCGGCAATTTATCTGCACACGTTCTGGTCAATCTCGCTATGATATGTATAGCCACTTTTGTGATACTTACACAAAGAATATATTCGTATATCAATATTATTTTTAAAATATACTTTTCTTATGTTATTTTTTTAGCTTTTGTTTGTATGCAAAGAGTTCAAAAGCATCCATAGAAACTATTTTTTCTAAAATATATATCCAAATTCACTTTTAAAATTACAAATAATACACAGTTATAATGCCTCAGTTAAAGTGAAAAACAATTATTTATTGCAGAGTACTTTTGGTTTCAATAAAATGGAATGGTTATAAATATGCAAATGATGGAATGGTTATAAATATAAAATTCTAAGTTCTAGAATTTTATATTTATAACCATTCCATCTTGTTTTGATATAAAGGATGTAATATTTGCACTGATGATGGTTTATTAAAAACCGAAAGTACTCTGCAATAAATAATTGTTTTTCACTTTAACTGAGAACTTATAACTGTGTATTATTTGTAACTATTTTTTCATTAGAAACATTATAAAATAATCCATTCTATGAATTAATAAATTCAGATAATTTTCTTTAAAAACATATTTTATCAAACTGATTGATTGCTAACAACCTATTACATTAGAATGTTACAAATTAATTACGTAGATACCTACATAATTAATTTTGTAAAAACAAATTTACAACTTAATAGAATGGTGAAATTTATGTTCATGGTTAATTATATCGTCAAAATTTGGAGTAACTCGGTAATGTATGTGTACACTAGCAAGCGTGTCCCTTATTTTACGCTACAGTGTATCCATTATTTTATTTTTTCTTTTTGAATAGAATTTTACAAATGTGGGCCTTAAAACTGTAATGTGTTCTACTTTATGCGGCGGGCCTTATAAGATACCTTCGCGGGCCACCTTTTGCCCACCCCTGTTATAAAATGTTACTTATTTGACTATTTTTTTATATATACAGCAATACCTCGCATAGTCCGGTTTCAAATAATCCGAGCTTTACTATAGTCCGGATTGTAATTGTTAATAAAAAAAATTTTTAATTTACTTTATTTTTTTAGAACAAATACGAAGTGTAAGTATGCTTGCTACTAACTACCTATAAATGACTCGAATAGCCACTATTTGACGAGCTGAGACAAGCAGGCACTGCTCCACTATTGCCAAATTTATCTTAACAACATTTGTTGTAGTGTCTTTACCTCTCAAGTGAATACATGAATTACTCGATCATTTGCATAATTTTTAAATTATAATTCCACATTTGATTGTTTTGTGATTTAAATGTTTTATTAACAATCATGAATGCTAAAAGAAAATGTGAGTCTGGTTCAATGCCAAATTGTAACTGTATGTGTCTTGCCATAATAGAGGTCTGCTTTGAACTTCTGAAATCAAAAGTTCTCTATTAATGCTGCTGGAATTCATTACTTAAATTCCACAAGAATAGACTTTTTGCCTCTGTTTGTTGTTCAAAATCAAACTCGTTTGAATTCTGAGTGAGTCATTCAAGCACTTAGCGATTAGTCACAATCGTTTTATGTCAGTCTGGCCAGTTCAATGAAAACCTGTATGTAAGAAATTGACTTTTGTTGCTAGCTACAAAAGACTTGCTCTGTTGTTTATCAACCTGGCTGTATCCTTATCCAGAGCACTGCTCTACATATGGAATGGTGCCAAGTGGCTTACTTGAAAGCGAGCAGTCACCTGCTGGGAGGAAGCGAATGCGTTCACCCTTCCGAGCGAGTCCTCTTTATCTATTTGTCTTTATGGACTCGGATCCATTTTCTGTAAATTCAGACAATTTTCTTTAAAAACAAGTATTTTATTAAACTGATTGATTGCTAACAACTTATTACATCAGAACTTACAAAATATTAGGACTGATTGATTGTTAACAACCTATAACATCAGAATGTTACAAAATATTAGCACCCACAAAGTTAATTTTGTAAAAACAAATTTACAACTTAATGTGAATGATGAAATTTACTATGTTCATGACAGAATGTTACAAAATATTAGGTACCTACATAATTTTGTAAAAAAAAACGAATGGTGAAATTTACTATGTTCATGGTTAATTACATCATCAAAATTTAACATAATCTCACTAGTGTACAAGTATTCTGTATAGAGTATTCATTATTTTATTTTTTGTTTTTGATTAGAATTTTACACATGTGGGCTTGAAACTGTAATGTGTTCTAATTTATGCGGTGGGATGTACAAGATGCCTTTGCAGGCCAGCTTTTGCCCACCCCTGCTTTAAACTATGTAGATTCAGAATATCTTCATCTGATCTAATTATATTTATATATGGCCAAAAAATTGCTAAAAGTCATTGATTATTTTTCTATGAAAAACTATAAAAATAAAATGCCGATAAAACTTGAAATACAATGAAATTGGCAAAATTGTTATATAAAAGAGTTTCATCTAGTATGTTTTAAGTCTTCTCTAAAAATTTCATAGTAATATTATTAATTATTTTGGCCCAGCAATGTCTTCAAGTCAATAAATCAAACTAATATAGCAGATATAGTTTTTATCTCACTTCTACTAACTTTATACTTCAAAATGAATATAATTTGCAAACTAATCATAAAATATTATTTAAAACAGTCATATAAAACCTAAAATAAGTCAAAAATAAATAATCTGTACAAAAATCATTCATTTTATTGCAATTTTAAATAATTCTATTATTTTAGACATTGCCATGTTGCTAACATAGGATGATTTCTGATGACATTTTATGTAAACAAAACAAAAAATATCTCCAGCTTCTAACTCTTGTAGCAGTTCAACAGAGTAACTAGCAATGGCATGATAAGATTATGTTATATAGGAAGTGTATCTGAGGACATAAATGAAGACCATGGCATCAGTCATTCCTCTAAAATGTCACATTCACCCAATGACTTTAGGCTATATAAGCTCTCTCAGAAAATTACATAGCCAAAATATGAGGATCCTAAACTTTAAGGATTACTTAACATATAATCCTTTCCTCTCTTAAATCATAACTTTTTGTTTAAATTACAAAATTATGCAAAAAAAGCGCATGAATTATACAAGTAAATATGGTACATACAAATTACGTTTTTAACTCAAGGAGTGCATGTGTAGTTTGATATTAAATTATGTTCTAATGTAGGAAAAACTTTTATATGCATACATTTTTGTGAATACATACATAAAAAAATTTTATTCATAAAAATAAAAAATGCATTTTTTTTATACAAGTGTGAATCAATAAATAACAAAAATGTAAATAAAACCTAAAATATTCAAAAAAGAAACAAAATAAAGTCAAAATCCATTAATTTGAACTGTGTTCTTCTACAATAAAAAAAATAATTCATTTAAAAATAATGATTCAGCAACATTGTACAGTTTCAAAGATTGAAACTGTACAACTGTACTTTTGGCTATCCAAGTAAATATTTGCACCAAGTATGAGATGCAAGAAGTGATATGTTTTCTGAATTCAGAAGGAACAAAACCACCAGAAATTTACACAAGAATGAAGAATGTTTATGGTGATAAATATTTACCATAAGATCGAATCTATAAATAAATCCAAAAGTTTAAAGATAGAGTTGAATGTTTGGATGATTCATTATGCCCTGATGCACCAGTCAAAGCCATTCCCAAGGCTAACATTTCTGCTATTAACTCTCTAAGAATGACTGTTGCATTGATATCAGAAAATAGTGCATCTACACTAAACCTTAATTATGGGATTGTTAAAAAAAAGTTAAGGTTGATTTAAAATATCACAAATTTGCACAAGATAGGTGCCTAAACTTCTCACACATGAAATGTTGGAACAATGCATTTCCACATGCAAACTGCTTTTGGAACGATATGAAAGGGAGGGAGGCAATTTTTTTGAAAGAGTAATAAAAGGAGATAAATCTTGAAGTCATCATTATATTCCCAAATCAAAAAGATCAAGTTCAGAATGACATCACCAGGGTTTACCTACACCCAAAAAAACTTAGACAACCCTGTCAACTGGAAAGATTCTTTTGACCATTTTTTGGGACCAAAAAAATCTACATCTTGGAAGATTATCACCCTAAAGGAAAACTGTGAATAGTTTTACCAATTTTACTTTTCTAAAAGACAAATTAAAGCCTAATATTCATAAATATATTAAAAAATATATAAATATATATTAAAAAATATAAAAAATATATAAAAATATATCTGTACCTTGGAGGCATAAGGCAATATGTCCAATTTTTTTTTAAATTGAACATGGTGTCATATGCCTCTGAGGTGCAGATATATATAATTATAGTCATTAATCAGTCTTTAAAAAATTTAAATTTTTTGTTTTCGGATTTTCATTTCAGAAAATTGATCAACAATATCTTCACAATCTTGCCATTCAAGAATATCTTTTTATACCAAATAATGCTAAAAACCTTAGTCTTTCCTGTCCTATTGAATTTCTTAAATAATTTTTAACTCATTTTAAAACAGAAAAAGATCTCTCTCCTGTTGTATTACTTACAGGCATAGTTAAGTAAATTCTTAACAATATTTTGGTATTAAAAAAAGATTTAATGCTGTTATTTTTTATAAACTAGTACATATCATTTGATGCTTTGCAAATTTTGTTTTCTTGCCATTAAAATGGATTATGTCAGCTCATTGTCTAGTTTTTCAACATCATTGTCATTGAAGTCATTTAAAAAAGTCATTAAAAATAATAACATAAATATTCAATATTATTAAAGATTTATTTTAAAAATATTATTTATTTTTTCTTATTGAAGTCAGGCCCCTCCAAATTACAGGCCATAGACATTTGCTTTATTTGTCTGTTGATTAATCTGGCAGTGATTATTATTATTTATTGATTCATCTTTTAATTGAAGAGAAAAAAAATCAGATGAGACGTAATTTTACTTTATTTTATTAGATGAGATTTCATTTTATTTTATCAGTAATTCATCATTTATTCAAATGTGACTATTATAGATAATATTAAAGTAAATAGGCATTTTAAGAACAACTATGATTATAATGTTTTACCAATACAGAGTAAATATACAAGATGTGGCTATTAAATAGCCAGATTGTTTGTGCAGGTAACCAACAAAGAACCAAAGTAGGATGGAAGGGCGAAGTTTGTTGAACTTGAACCTTTTGCAACGATCAAGAATATTTTTGGAACAACCCAGGTTGTTCCATTAAGAATTTTATTTTTGTAAGAGAATGGTACTGATGAGGGATCAGTGCTAGGTCTGAAAACTTATACAATATTAAAATTCTTGTAATACTTGCTAATAGAGCTGTGTGAACTTGTATTTTGAATTAAGCAAGTTGTTTTTCTTCATATTTAACTTTTTTTTTTAATTTCATGCATTTTAAAACATTTAAGTATACAATGAATCAATTTCTATTAATATCATTGTCATTGCAATGCAGAGGCATTTGCTAGCAAAATATTCGGTAAATTTTTATTGATATCAAAGACATAACTTGTTTTTTTTCTTTAATTTTCGAAGAAACAAAATAGAAGCATAACTTTTTGTAATGGGATTTTATAAATGAAAAAAAGACTGCGCAATCTCGGTATTTTGAATGATGGGAATTCAGTGTTGAAAGTCAGCTAAAGACGCTGGCAGTTCATAGTCCAACGCTAACGTCAACCAAACATGGTGAACCGAATGGAACTCAGCAAGCTTCATGCTGGAGTCGGATTATAAACCAGCCTTTAAAGTTTCTGCTGCCTCCAGCTCTTAACCATCTATCATATATATTCGAATATAAGCCAACCCCCAACTTTAGAGTTTGAAAATTGGTAAAAATGCGCAACTCATGTATAAGCCTACCCCGACTTTAGCACTTACAATTTCATAAAATTTCGAAAAAGCCTATCCCTACTTTAGCACACTTAAAATTTGATAAAAATTTGAAACTGATAAATTATACGCGAGATGTCTTTGATTTTCTGACTATCGATATAATGCCATTTGCCAAAATAAATATTTTATTGAAACTTTAAATATATATATATAAAATAAATTATTATAATACAAACACGAATATATCAATTTAAAAGGTAAACAATGTTGTGATAGTAAGATAAGTGATGTTTCATGGTAACAGTCATATCAAAAAACTTTTATAGTGATTGAGCCAGAGCCAGAGCGAGAGCTAAAGAGCTAAAGACGCTGGCAGTTCATAGTCCAACGCTAACGTCAACCAAACGTGGTGAACCGAATGGAACTCAGCAAGCTTCATGCTGGAGTCGGATTATAAACCAGCCTTTAAAGTTTCTGCTGCCTCCAGCTCTTAACCATCTATCATATATATTCGAATATAAGCCAACCCCCAACTTTAGAGTTTGAAAATTGGCAAAATTTATAATAATTTGTGTTTTATGAATCTCAAAATTAATTAATTAATTAATTAATTAAAATAATGTAGAATTTTAACCCTTTACACTAGGCGTGTACAACCTTTTGGCTTCGTTGGGCCACATTTGAAGGAAAAAAATTGTCTCGGATCGCACATAAAATATATTAATTCTAACGACAATTGTTAAGCAAAAAAAAATTAGTAAATAACATACAATATATGATATCCATCATGACAAATAAGCAAAAATGTCGTCGCATAATAATCTTTGATTTCTTTTAGTTCAGAAATTTTTTCAAATCATTGAACAGGGCAAGAAGTTTTAATCCCTGAAATAAGAAATATTTTAGAAAATGGAAATAAGAAATGTAGATAGGCATTTAGATAATAAAAACTTCATTAAATACATAAAAATCTCAATGTTTTAAAGGAAGTTTACGATTTTATGTTGGACAGTTCTGCTTTACACATCAAAATTTTTATATATTTCTATTCGTATTTTTATAAATTAGTATTCATATTAAAAATAAATGTTTTAAACTCAAAAGTATAAATTTAATTTTTTAATTAAGAAAATAATTCGTAACTTAAAAATATTAATTTAATGAAATATTTCACTTAGCCAAAATACAGAAAGCGTATCTCTCAGCAGGAAACGTAAAAGGGAAGGAAGATACGATTAACTTCTATTCTTGTCTCTAGAGGCGCTCTTTATTTCCTACACACACAAAAAATAAAAAATAAATAAAGACAATACGTGTAATGACTCTCAGGATTAATATATTTAAATTTTTTGACTAGCTGGAAAAATGAAATCGTTTTTTCTGTATATGTTCTCATGTATTTTAACCGAAATTTTAACTTTTAATATAGAAACTAAATTTCCTTTACTATTTCATGGATCTAAGGATAGCTACTTCGGGTTTTCTGTCGCTCTTCACGAAAATAACGAAGGAAATATGTAAGTAAAGATTTTAAAATATTCCTAGTGTTATAAATTTTTCTGAAATTTATGTAGAAAATTAACATTTATATTTATATATAATATCAATAGATCATTTATATATCTGAAGTAGAATTACCATATTTCTCACTATCTAGAAAGCTGAAATCTGGGATATTATAGAAGGGCCACTAAATTTGATTTGAAAAAATCAGGCAACAAGGAAAGGGTAGAAAAGTAATAACTAAATTTATTATGAATTAGAATTCAGTATAATGTGTCGAATTGTCAACTGTGCACAGTAGCAATCAAACTGGCATACGTATATGCATCATTCGAAGGGACACGCTACACCTTTGCTTGTTGTATATGGCCTTATATGCGAATGTGAATATAAAAATGAATATTTGGCTAGTTATCTATCCCCTTCTTAAATCGTTCGACTTATCGGGATTAACTTAGCAAAATTAATTCTTACGATCTTACAATAATATAGGATAGCCAATAAAAATCGCCCTAGGATTGGGGAATTTTGAAATTTCGACGAAATTATATGTTTAATCTTTTCGAATATTAATTAATTAGGTTTAATGTTGGAATATTATTAAGATTCGGGATAATAATTTTGTGATGAGTTATGTGATTCCAAAGATAATGTTATCAGATATACAAGATCACAGTTAGGATAATAATTATAAAATTGATAACAGAATACCAAAGATGGCATTATTGGCGCAGCTAGCGTGATGTAACAAGAAGTGACGCTACAAAATATCATCGATGTATGATATCATTATGACGTGCAATTAGTGACAGCATAAATGTGAAAAATATCCTTAATAAGCCGCTCCCCTTTTCAATAGCGAATGGAGTGAATTGTATGTATGGAATTGTATGAATCATTATATTATTAATAATCAAACTTGGCTGGCTGGCTGGCTGCTGGATGTCCCTTTTTCGGTTGAACTACTGCACCGATTTCTTATAACGTCTGACGATATAACAGTTGGCATGTTTATCGGAATACATGTAGGAGAAAATTATGTCCAATAAATTCTCAGGAAACACTTTCATTAATGTTCTTTGATTTTTTCATTTCTAAATGGAATAATTGACTCTTTCTATTCTTAATGTATAAAAAATATATATATCAAGAGATGAACTTCGTCCGTTGTCTTGTTCTTCTCCGTCTCTCAGCACTATATTTCTGAATAATTGACTCTTTCTATTCTTAATGTATAAAAAATATATATATCAAGAGATGAACTTTGTCCGTTGTCTTGTTCTTCTCCGTCTTTCAGCACTATAACTCCAGTAAATGGCTGTGTTATCCTGTTTGGATAAAATGCAAATATAGGAACAAATTGAATTTTTTTTTCAATTTGTTCCTAAATTTGCATTTTATCCAAACAGGATAACACAGCATTTACTGGAGTTATGGTTGTTTTGCCTGTTGAAATGATCGATATCAAACTAATATTATTGACAGTACTAAAAGAAAAGATATTTACATATTTTTGGATAATTTCGAATATACAAGATCACTGTTAGGATAATAGTTATAGAATTGATAACAGAATCCCAAAGATGGCATTATTGTCGCAGCTAGCGTCGTGGCTAGCGTGATGTAACAACAATGATCCTACAAAATATCATCGATGTATGATATCAGAACATTATGAATATAACTGGAACTTTTTACAAAACTAAACTTATTGGAAACAATAGATATTGGATCATATCTGTCTATCAAAATGATATCCTATGTAAACATTATCAGATTTCAATGAAATTCATATACTATATACATGGCTGCCGAGAGGGGTGACATCGAAGAGGGCCCGACCATCTGGCTTGAAGTGTCACATAACGTGTCCGGTAGTTCGCACGCTGCCGACAGAGCACCTAAAGCAGTCGTACCAAAATAAACTTTTTTTATATATAACAGTGTGTGATGTATAGAATTTTGAATTTATTGTTTGCCTTTTTTAAATAAATGCTTATTGTTTTGGTCTGTGGTCCTGGCTCCACTTAAAAAAGTTCATCACTTTTTTAAGTGGGGCCTGGACCATAGATTTGTCATGGGCCCGAAAATTTCTCTCGGCGCCCTTGACTATATAACATTGGGATTTTCTAGACCCTAGAGACCTAGAGGATAGTGCATACTAAAAATCGATTTTTATCACTTTTAGCATGCACAATTCTCTTGCAGACCATATTAAATAAACACGAATTTAATTTAAAATATTTTCATGAGATATTGTTTTGGTGAACAGATATGATCCAATATCGATTCCATTGATTTCCTAGAACCCTAACAACGTTCAAATTAGATAATCGTGATATTGCCCCAAAATATGTGAGTATCTTTATATTGATCTGATGCCAATCAGTTTCAATAAATCTCAAATTGATAATTTTTAATTATCAAAAAAAAAAAAATCAAATGCTGTAATGGAAAAAAAAGATTATATGATCGTTTTAATCTTCATGATCGAACTTATCTATCTTGTTATATAAAAATAGCAGATATTGTCGAAATTTTTGTTAATTAGTTTGCAGTTTTTAAAATATAAATTAATGGTCCTGTCTTTCAAATATCTATAATAATTTCAAATAAATTGAATAATAATATAATAATACGATAAATGAATCATAATAATAAAATTTTAATATATTTCAGTCCATAAATTTTATTCCACAAAGATCAAAATTCTTTCATAAACATTAATCAAATTTCTCTATTGAAAAGGGAAGCGGTTCGGAAACGGAAATGTATGTGTAAGTAACAATCTGTCAACACAAGATGATGGATATTTGTTTACTTATGAATATAAGAAGCATAAGCATTAATTTATCATTAAAAAAATACGAATAAATAATATAGAAAAAATACATTTGTTTCAGGGCTTTAATAGCAGCAACCAGAGCCAATTCTACTTCTGGGACCAAACAAAACCTGAACCAACCTGGAGTTCTATACAAATGCAATATCACAACCCAACAATGCCAAGAAATCGCATTAAATAAAATCGGTAATTTTTTTCCGAATTATTTTTATAATTAATCAAAATTAAGTTTTTCATCAATTGGAATATTTTATAGATTAACACTATATAGCAGTGATTCTCAACCACTGTGCCGCGGCACAGTGGTTGAGAACCAAACAACTAACCAAACAATATTGCCAACCAAACCTTTGACAGTGTGCCGTAAAAATTAAGAATGAATTGTATGTAGGTAATTGTACGAATCGTTATATTATTAATAGTCAAACTTGACTGGCTGGCTGCTGGATGTCCCTTTTTCAGTTGAACTACTGTACCAATTTCTATAAATAGAGTATCTTTAGAAAGGTCTAATTTTTGGATGTCTGCGACAGCTCAAATAATTTGTTGTTATTAATAATTTAAAAATTAAAGAATAGATATAACATTGAAATTGTAGTTCCTCCAAAAGATAGACTTCGCAGATGGCGCTGTAACGTAATAATGGATGCCATTTTACGATTCCATCTTGGATTCCCTACATGAGTTCGGAGGTGTTATTAGATTAAATAACATGATTATATTTCCGCCCATTTATATGAGCGGGTAATTTCTAGTCTATCTATTTTTTATTTTTTTTGTTAACAGATGACGCCACTTTCCACTCAGTAAGAGTACTAAGTGGCGGAGCGAAACAAGCCCTTCCACAGGCTGCCCACCCCTGCGGAGGGGTCAGCCGGATTGTGGAGGACGGGGATCGACGGGCCGGGCCCGGACCCCATGATAAATATTTTCAAGGGGTGGGACCCGAGACTCGAACCCGGGTCCTCCAGAGTGGAAAGCCGAAGCGTTTCCACGCGGCCAATCCGGCCAATCAGGCAGTTTACTAACGGGCGGAAGCGTTTCCACGCGGCCAATCCGGCCGACAGTCTATCTATATTATAATTAGTCGAACGTGGCTGGCTGGAGTCCCTTTACGGACGAACCACTGTACCAATTTCTATAAATAGGGTATCGTTAGAAAGATCTAATTTTCAGATGTCTGCGACAACAGATCAATTAGTCAAACGTGGCTGGCTGGAGTCCCTTTTTCGTTATTATAATTAGTCAAACGTGGCTGGCTGGAGTCCCTTTTTCAGACAAAGACCGATTTCTATAAATAGGGTATCGTTAGAAAGGTCTAATTTTCGGATTTTTGCGACAACAGATCTTTTTTTTTTTTTATTTGCTCCAGTTTCAATTAGTCCAGTAAGAAAGAGGAACCAATTAACCAGACTATGTGAGATATTGTTGTATTATAAAAACATTCCCTATGCAGTGGTGCCTCGCAATTTGACACTGATCCATCACCGAAGTAATGTCGAATTGAGAAACTGCCCAATTGCGGAACAATATTTTTCCATATAAGACTATGGAAAATAGATTAATTCGTTATTGGGCCCCATCCCACTCTCCTAACTGGTGAGATGAGAGAGATACACTATATTATTTATTTTATTATATGTATTTTACCGTTGTATAACACACTAAATTACAAAATACACAATTTATTAGCCCTTGCATGTTGGAATGAAGTCTTCCCGCAGACACTCTAGCACTCAATAATCTTCTCTCTCTGTTGCGAAGTCTTCCAGCAGACACCCTAGCACTCACAATCTTCTCTCTCTGTTGAAAACATTGCCACAGTTGTCCTAGGAACATCTCTCTGTTGCAAAATGTTGCCACAGTTGTCCTAGGAATGCCATACTCCAGTTACATTTTAATTGTTCTACCTTTCTGCACTTTATCTACATTTTTTTTTTACATTTTAATTGTTCTACCTTTCTGCACTTTATCTACAATTTTTTCTTAGTCTCTTTGCTCAATCAAGTGTCCTTCTTTTCGAAATTATTCTTCTGGTCAGTTCTCTTTGAACCCATTTTTGTATTTCACTCAAAAAATAATAAATATTACAAATTTTTATTTTCTGAAAAGTGTAGAATTGAAAATTAACACAAACAACAAGGGGAAACACAATGGTATCCCAAAAAGAACTGACAAATAGCAAATGACATAACACAATTCCATGCATGCGCATGTAAAAAGAACCTGACAAATAGCAAATGACATCACACAATTCCATGCATGTGCATGCGCAAACCCGCAGACAAATAGCAAATGACATCACACAATTCCATGCATGCGCATGCGCAATCCCAATAGCAAATGACATCACACAATTCCATGCATGCGCATGCGCCAACCCATGAAACTCGAATGCCGAATTACGAGACTGCCACATTGCAAGACCATTGAATTGCGAGGCACCATTGTATTTGTATTTAATTTTTATTTGCTAAGATATTGATTATTTATTCATCGGAATATTCTCACTCAGTTCATTAGCACATGATCTTCCAAACTGAATGATGAAAAAATGTTTTGGATACATTTGGATACAATAATAGCTTTTTAAATCACACTTTTAGAAAACAATAAATAAAAATCATTGTAGAGATACTATCTCAATAATATGGTAGATCACTACATCATTAGCCCACTAAGGATTACCTCAATCCCTTGATAGATCAATTCATCCCTGAGAAAGAGAAAAGAATCTTGCTAGAAGAAATTTGGCAGACCACTAACCAAATTTCTTCTGGAACCAAGTGTCAAATTTCTTCACTAACCAATCTAGCAGAAAATAGAAGATATTGTTTAGTCAGCTATTAAGACAAGTAGATAAGATGATAAGTAAGTTTGTACACACCCACAGAAGAAGAATTTAAATATTTTGCTGTCATAAATATGGAATGTCAATAATTTATCTAAAGAAACTAACTATGAAATCTTTGTAACAGTTTCAGATGTTTATTTAGTGTCCAGAACTTCACATTGTTTGTCATTATGAATAACTTCTCTTCCTTCTTTAAACTTTCTGTGCCATCAAAAGCTTGTGATCAAGGTATTATTTCATCACTATGAAATTTTTATAAACCTATTTTTATTCAATTTTGCAAAAATTTTCACAATTTTTTATTCAATAGTGGGCTGTATATTTAAAGATCAATATATAGCTCAAAATTTGACAACTACTACTTTAACATAATATCATTTATTGATCTTCTGTTAATTTTAAACCCATAGTGCTTGGTGTATGGTGAAATTCATCTACTGCAACCTGATATACTATCTCATCTGTATGTCATAAGAGGATCATTAATATGTAATGTCTCTTTTCTGATAGCAGCTTATTGCATTCTTTTAGTAAGATCCTTTCCTTCTTTCTTCATCCTTTTCTATATTCTTTTCACATTATTCTTCATTCTTAAAAAAAAGTAACACTTTGAGTGTACCATTTATCTCTTTCAATAAAGATCCCACTGTGTATTCTGTCAAAACTGTATTACTAATGCTTTAAATGATTAAATAAAAAATTAAATCAGAAACTTAATTGTCAAAACTTTTATGTATTGACTTGATTATAAACTTTGATTGCTTTCTTCAAAGTTATGGATATTAAAATGCAAACAAATAAAGCAGGCTTCATGTTTTTTATACATAATTAAGAAGAAAACTTTGTGCCAGAATATCCAAGAAATATTTGACACTTTTTCTGATATAAGTTCTTATAAAAAAGTAGATAGATATTAATAACATATGTTACAGTAATTATTTATATCATTTAATTAATATATTAGAATAAGATTCATTTTAAATATTTTAGGTTAATTCATTAATCTTTATTTATATTTAAATAAAAATTTATATTTTTAGGTTAATTCATTAATCTATAATATTATTTTTATTTATTTTATTAAATATTTTTACTTATTCTTTCTCTTAGATAAAAGAGCATTTTTTCTTGTTTCTACTTCTGATCAACATGCAATTTATGAATTTGCAGCTCCGTCTGTTAGTGAAAGAAGAATGTAAGTATAATAAAATAATGCATTTTAAATAATGAATAATTTGATATATGCCATCAAATATTTGATTCTAAAATGCATACTATCAAAGCTCTTAATAGGATAAAATAATTTATTAACAGAAACATTTTTGATCCTCTCAGCAGGTCATCAGTTGTATAATGTAGATCTGTCTATGCTATTGTACTGGTATTAACCTTATCCCTCTTCAAAAGACAGCACATCTTAAAATCAATTTTGGATGTAGCTCAACATTATCAATAGGTAACATGGGTGTGAGGAGAACAATTATTAGAGAAGTAGAAGAAAAGAAAGAAAATTAATTGATTATTAATAAATATTTCTCACATTATTCATATTCAAAAATATTTTCCTTTTTACTGTATTTGGAATAAAATTTTGCATTTCAAAGTATACCCATTTGGAAAGAACTCTTTTTACTATTTTTTTTTTCATTATCTTCCTTAATTTATGCTTTGATTTTTTATTAAATATTATTTATCATCTTGTAGATTTTTAAGGATTTTGTTTTTATCTGAAATATTTTACCACTAATTGGTGATTGAAACATGATAAGCAAGTGTATATTGTTTCAAAAACAGATATTTGACCTCTGACCTTCAAGGATTTTATAATGTAAATTTTACCATGCTAGCTTGTCCACTTCATATATCAATGCTTATTATGCTATTTAGTTATTCTGTCAAATAAAGATTATTATTTCCTTATTTAATTATAAAATAAAAATTATTTCTAGTAAATATAAAAAAAATAAAGTACAGACAATCCCTGACTTATGTAAGTGGATCATTCCATGAAATCTTACATAAATTAAAACATACATATGTCAGATCATACCCTATACAGTACTAAAATAATATCTCTACTTGTCACAAAGATATAACATTGAAAATAGTTATATTAAAGAATAACCAGATAAGTCACATGGTAAAGCAGTTATCTGGAGGATCTGGATTCAGTTCAGAGTCTCACACCTTCAGATTTTCAGAAAAAGTCGGACAACGACATGTTAACTGAAACGTAATATACCTATAAAACACATGTATCGTGCAAAAAGTTTGTCAGGTTACAGGAAAAGGTTCGGCTATCCAACAATATGCAAAAGTACCGGCAATAATCACGTCAAGAGCAGAGCGATGCTGTTGTAAGTTGGATAGGCATCATTCCACAGTTTCCATAGCTATAGGGGAGGGAAGGTAATGTGGGAGAACTGAAAATTTGAAACTTGGAAAAGTATTACGATTATTTTGAAAGGAAGTCAGTGTTTATTATTTAATTATACTTTACACAATATAATAAAAACATAACTAGACACCGATAAACATGACAAGTGACCACAAATATTAAGTGATAATAAAGCAGTTGCTGTAAACTTATGGTATGAATACCATATAAGTTATATGGCTCTATAATAAGTTGTTCAATCTTACCTTAAAATTAAACTTAAAAGTTCACCACGTAAAAGTGCCTTATGGAAATTGGTATCATTTCTTTTAAATACAAGTCGAAGAAGCAGACGATAATTTCTATCGAGCATACGTTTGCGCATGCTCGACATAAATTATCGTCTGCTTCTTCGAACAGATGTGGTATATGGTTCACGAATTACGATTGATAATTGATTTATTTAATATAAAAAGCAATCTTTATTGACATATTAATCATATCCAGTGGGCGTATGAAATTATTCCAATTTCACTTAATACAAATGTCATCTTAATGAATAAACTGTATATTTCATTGTTGATTACAAGTAATTTTTGCAAAGTAAGTTATTTGATTATTAAATACAGCAGCAGAAAAAATAGAAAATCTCCGATTAGTCGTGTCAATGAAATGGTGACATCTCTTCCATTCACTCTAAACCTATCTCCCCTATTAACAGAGACAACAGTCGAGTTCATTTCGTTCCGTGGCGTCTTCAGACGTTAATGCCTGACGTAATATTCGATAGTGAATCAGCCACTTTCTCCCCTACACAGAACCTGACAAACTTTTTGCACGGGACTGTACATATGATAAATGATGAAATTAGGAGAAAAATACTTATATCTCTGCATTATAATTTTATGCACTATGATCAGTATATTTTTTTGTATGATTGATATTTTTTACATATATACAGATCTACATAAGTTGGGGACTGCCTGTATATTTTATTCTGTTTATAATTTATTCAGAAACAAATTAAAAAAATAAACTATAATAAAAATATGATTTCATGTAAAAAGAAATAAAATAATGTGTTGCCAGAAGTGATGTCAGACTATTCAAAATAAATATGAGAGTTTAAATGTATAGAGATTTTACAAAAAATATCATCACAAAACAATATAGTTCTAAATAATCATGCAGAATATTCCATCAGTTGATATTTCTTTATATCCAGAAATTTGTCATGCAATTTGATATAGCTCCATTTCCCATCATATTTAACATTCTCCTGCCTTGGTAACATTCTATTTGCAATTGTCTATTAAAAACTAAAACCACTATCTTCATATAGCATAACACTGGAACAAGTATGTTTTTACAATAAATAAAAAGAATAGCAACAAAAGTGCAAAAATCACTTTTGGTTTTTAATAACCCACTTCAGACTGCATACAAAAAGTGAAAAAATTATTTATTGTAAAAACAAACATCTGTCCTAGTGCTATGATTATTATTTATCCTATTGCCATCTTTCAGCAATAACAAAACCAAAACCATGGTCTATAAATACAGTGCGCGCCAAAATGAACCCAACAGCAGCGAAAAAGTTAAAATCCGGTTATATATACAGGGTGAACCAAAATGAATGCAACAGCAGCGAAAAAGTTATAAGTTAAATCGTAATTTATATCAATTCAGAAAAAATATCGAACGTTATTGTTTACACGGAATGAATACTCTAAATAAGAAAAAGTGTAGAAAATCGAAAAATAAAAAAAAGTTAGAAACGGATGATAAAAGTAAGATGCATCGACAGCCGCCGCCATGTTATTTCAGTCGCGCAACGTGTTTCATGTCATCACGTGATCAACACAATGACTCATCGCTTCCCAGCTTATTTAAATTAGACGAAGTCGACACGCGCTCCTTCAAACATTATCAAGTAGCGAACGCATTTTTACTTATTTCATTTTCCAATATTAACTTAATTATCAAGTAGCGAACGCGTTTTTACTTATTTCATTTTCCAATATTAACTTATTTTCATAGTTTGTCAAATATCTTTTATATAAAAATGTCGAATAACATGTAATTATTATTTTACTTCTTTCAACGAAAGAAAAGCTGCCTTTTATGATACATATTTTAAAAAAAATTTTAAACAAAAAAAATTATCTGGTTTTATAATAAAGACACTCCATTTTATTATTCATATATGTACTTATAGTTCTAATTTTGACTAATAGATGGCGCTCCGCGAACTTATTGAACAACCTTGTATACTGTGGCTCTGGAGCCGATGCCAGAGCCTAACCTATTTCAAGTCAGCTCCCCAGCCCTGTAAAAAACAAAGTATTATGCAGATTTTAATTAATTAAGTTAATTAAATAATTAATAAAAAGTTATAAAAATTTATTAAAATATTTCCATTTTTTTAATAAAATTTATTTATTGATGTTTTTTCTTCATTTCAATAATTTTTATTTTAATTTTTATAAATTTTCGAATTTACAAGCAAAAACCTGACATACAGGGTGACAATTAATGAACTATATGAAATAAAACCGTCATAACTTCTGAACGATTCGCGCAATGACGTCCAAACTGAATGGCTGGCCATAGGGCATGATGGGAATTCGTATGCGCATGCACACGCAACGTGTTGATGTTGGCCATTTGCAAGTGAAAATGTCACGGTACAGCGTGCAGGAGCGTATATCACTTGTGAAGGCCTATTACGCGAGCAGTAACAGTCTGATTACGACCAAAGGAAGTTTGCGACCCAGTACAAGTTAAAGACAACCAGTCCAAGTGTGCTAACAATCAAGAATTTGATTCTCAAGTTTGAGAGAACAGGTAGTGTTTGTGATGACAGTGTTGGCAATGTTGGTCGACAAACAAGTGTGAAAACGCCCAAAAACATCGTGAAGACACGCGCTGTATTTCAAACCAGCCCACGGAAATCAATCAGACGAGCTGCACAACAGGTGGGAATCAACCGGGAGACCCTGCGACAAATCGTTGTTGAAGACCTGCATCTCTTCCCATACAAAATTCAAACCCATCAGCCATCAAGCCCAGTGGCCATGGAACAGCGGTTGTTTTTTGCCAATACTATTGTCCAGAGTATTGACGACCAGGAATTTGATGTGAATATGGTTTGGTTTAGCGATAAAGCCCACTTTCATTTGGATGGATTCGTCAATAAGCAAAATTGGCGCATTTGAGGGATTGAGAATCCGCATTTCGCAATCGAGAAGTCTCTCCACCCTGAATGGGTGACGGTGTGGTGTGCAATGTCCAGTCATGGAATAATCGGTGTGATATTGCTTGACAACACGGTGACTACTGCACGATATGTGACAGTTTTGGAAAATGATTTCATACCCATTATCCAAAATGACCCTGATTTCGACAAGATGTGGTTCATGCAAGACGGAGCTGAACCCCATCAGACCATGAGAGTGTTTGCCATCCTGGAAGAGCATTTTGGGGACTGCATTCTGGTTCTGGGGTACCCAGAGGCCACTGGAAGGGGACTCGCTTGGCCGCCATATTCCCCAGATTTGAACACATGTGACTTATTTTTGTGGGGCTATGTTAAGGACAAGGTGTACAGAAATAACCCCAAAACCATTGACAAGCTGAAAACTGCCATTCAGGAGATCATCGACAGCATCGATGTTCTGACTCTTCAGCGGGTCATGCAGAATTTTGCTGTTCGTCTGTGCCACATCATCCCCAGAGATGGCAGACATATTGAACATGTCATAATCTAAATCTGAATGTCTGTAGTGTCGTTTACATGTGCAATACAGTTTGTGTACACGTGGTTTGTCACTAATTTCCATTTTATTTCATATATTTCATTAATTGTCACCTTGTACATGAAAATCATCCACTTTAGTACATAAACAGCTATAGCATTTTCTACCCTACTCTAATTGGCCTTGAGATGCTTTGTTGACATGCTATACCCAATACCACATGCAGTGCAGTAAAGTAGGCTTGGCTGCAATTTCCTGCAACTGGTCATCATAAAACAATAAAAGTGTCATGCTGCTTTTGATTTCCTGGGGTTGTTTGCATTACAATTTTCTCATATTTTTTACTAAATTATCTGTAAAAGTAAGGCAATAAATGACCAAAAGTAAGAAATATTCTATATTTTAACAGAATTAACCAAAATTTTTGTATTATTGGTAAAATTTTTTCAATATTACAGCTCATCATACTAAAATTCCATGTTTTACTTAAAATTTCAAAAATAAATTTATCTCACGCGAAAATCAAAATAAGATTACTAAAATATAATAGGATAGAAAGCAGAATTGATAACATTCAGTCAAAAATTGTCTGGATTCTACAAATATAATCCATTCATATTTTCTATCTTTAGAACAAATTTAAAAAGAAATTTTAGCAATCAGAAAATTTAGGACCCATCATGACTGAAATGCTTAATTTTCTGATTGCATTGAAATTGCTAAAATTTTATGAACATCGATGCTCCAATGATGGATTCTGTGTGTCATGGAACTTCGACGGGTTAAATGGCCTGAGGGTGTTTATGTTTTGTTTTTTGCGATTTTCTCCTAAATTTCAATGAAATTAAAACAATAAATGAATGATTAAAATATATTATAGTTTAATTTAATAGAATTAGCCATTATTTTCTTATTATCTACAAAATTTTTTAATTTTCAGGATTTTATAGTTCATTTTATGAAATATTTGATTTTTTTTCTAAAAATTTCAAAAATATATCATTTATTGAATTGCATAATTGGAATAACATTGATAGGTTAAACTATAAAACTGGCAGGATGGAATAAAAATTCCAAATTCTATTGAGGTGGTCAAATATAAACAATGTTTGCTTACACATAATTTCAAAAAATATTTTGACAATTAAAAAAATTTAAGAACCAGTCAGAATATATTTTCAACGAATATACATAAAAAGAAAAAACTGATTTGCAAAAGCTCAATTAATAAGATCAGGATTTTTTTTCGTTTTTTTTTTTTTATCATTGTTCCACTTCACTGATGTCTATCGACAGAAAAAAAGCACTCAATGGGTTAAATATGAGACGCAATATGAAAAACTTTCCAGAAATATGCAATTCCAAGTTTTGAAAGTATCTTTGAAAAAAAATATTAATTAGGATTCATTTATAATTTATATTGTGTATGATGATTTGATTGGTTTAAAAATTGTTCTGCTCATATTGTTATTTATATACTATTATACATTCCACTTAATACATAATTTGTGCAAAATATATTTAATTTATTGTTTGTATATTATCTAAAAATTTCATATATAAAATGATTATTGATTCAGCATAAATTTTTACTTATTCTTTACTGTCAAATTCTGATAACAACGACAACTGATACACTACTGTTATTAATTTCAGCAACACATTGCCCTCAGAGCTTAACATTATGGCCATCCCATATCTATACATTATTTTAAAATTTTCAATAATCAACAAAAATTTTATGTTGTACATTATGACATGCATCATCATTAAGCAAACATTATAATTTTAATTTTTAATACTGTACTTATATTTAATTGAATTAATCATACCTGGTAATATCATAAACTAATAAAGCACCAGCAGCTCCCCTATAATAACTTCTTGTTACAGATCTAAAAATAAAAATACACACAAACAATATCAAAATTACAATTCATTTGCATACACTAATGCAAATATACTCAAGGGTCTTAACTGAAATAAAATTAATCTGTCAAATTAAACTCTTGAATTAATTTGGCATTGAATGTTGACTTCATTGATATATTTTATAGTAGACCCTCAATTTGCTTGGGTCTTGCTTTAACAGATTTCAAATTTAACAGACAATATTTGGATTAAATTTTTATTTGGTTTAAACCAGCACTTCTTAAACTTTTTTCATTCATGACCCCATTTTTCATCACGAGATTTTTTGTGACCTCAGGTATTAAATATGAAATAAAACATACAAGTACATAAATCAATTATACACTTATTAAGATGAAAACAATCAACCAACTACACTGAAAATACATACGTTGTCATACATTAAATATTGTGCGCTTGTGAAATTACATATAAACTGAAATTCAAGTGTTTGAATTTAATTTTAGTGACCCAAGCATTTTGCTTCTCAACCCCATTTGGGATCGCAACCCATTGTTTAAGAAGCATTGGTTAAACAAATAAAAATTTGCTTTAAAAAAAATTTGTTTTCAAATAAAATTCTCTCCATGTAAAGTGTTCATAACTTCTACTATACTGGAAGATGATAAAAACAATTGAATGTAGCACTATTAAGCAGAACAAACAAGAATTAAATGAAAACATTTTCGATCCATTCTAGGACCATCTTCAGCCGTTAGACTTTAAAACCACGGATAAATAAACATGCGCCACGTGATATGAGCGTTAAGCCATTTCCAGGCAGAGGAGAGCGTTTCTGGTTCCTGCGTGTTGATGGCTTCACTAGTCGTAACTTCTCCCAAAGATTAAAGGAATGTAAAGACAGTATATTAAAAGGCACAACCACCACAGCTTTATCTATACGTGCTTTAGAACATAACATCAACATCCATTGGCACGACACCAAAATTATACAACACGTCAATCACCGTGGTGAAGGTTATTTTGCTGAAGCTCTACAAATTCAACACCAAGAAAAATCTGAAATTATTGTCAACATGCAGGAACCAGAAATGCTCTCTCCTCTGCCTGGAAATGGCTTAACGCTCATATCACGTGACGCATGTTTATTTATCCGTGGTTTTAAAGTCTAAAGGCTGAAGACGGTCCTAGAACACGCTCATATCACGTGACGCATGTTTATTTATCCGTGGTTTTAAAGTCTAACGGCTGAAGACGGTCCTAGAACGTATCAAAACGTTTCCATTTAATTCTTGTTTGCTCTGCTAAATAGTGCTACATTCGATTGTTTTTGTTATCTCTCCATGTATTAAAAAGAAAAAATTCTACTTTTAATAAGCTTAAAAGTACTATATACTATATAGTACTTTTAAGTTTATTATGTAAGATTTTTGAAGTTGTTCTAATCCTTATTGGTTCTTGTACTAGTCAACAAATTGAAGATGGTTATATTATTTAATCGAAAACGTTTTTATTGAATACAATAATGTTTAAATTTATTATACTGCTTATTTGTGCTGTTTATTTTACATATATTGATTTTATTTTATTAAAAAAATTTTTATAATGTAATATGAGAAAACAGTGTATAAATTTTTATGTTAATTAATTTAACTTAATCCATATCATTATATTGGGCATTTAATTTAATTATTATTACAGTGGTCTCCGGTTATAACACGGGTTGCAAAGTGGTGATCTGATCTGCATTATAAGACAATTGCACTATAACAGACAGCTTCTCTTATTCTCTAATTTAGTGATTCTAAATTAGAGAGTAAGAGAGAGCTCTCCAATTTATCCAAGAAGATTCGTAATCTTTCTTCTTCTGCAATTTATTCTTATATTGTTTCTCCAGAATATCCAACTCCAGTTTTATTTGTGCTTTTGAGACATCAGTTTTCACTCGATCTATTATGTTTAGTTTCTCCTTAATGATATAGATTTTCTTTCATTGTCCATTTATTAAATAAATTAAATGTTATTAAAACAATAACTATATTTGTAAAACTCGCTAAAAGTCATGAAACAACCACCAAAAATAATATGTATCATATACGAACTCCCATTACAAATAACCTTTTATTTACCCAAAAAGACATATGTATCAGATACGAACTCCATTACAAATAACCTTTCGTTTGCTTTGAATACTCATGATGGCAATCAAAAATGTTTTGAAGCTACCATTTGAAAATTTTTATTTTTATTTTTTCAAAGATATTTTGAAATTTATATAAATTACCATCAGTATTATTAACATGAATTCAAATTTCTATTATTTATTATAAATAATAATAATAATTATGGAAGTTTTTTTAATTTTAGTTCTGTTATTATTTAAATATGGCAACAAGAAGTTAGCAAGGTGGATGGACACTGATTATGTATTGTATTATATTTTTCTCAGTATCTTTTTAAAAAGAATGGGGAACAGGAAAGACCCATGATATATCCAAATCCGCAGTATAAATCACAGTGTTATATCCAGGGAGCACTGTATTTAAATTTAATAAAAATCTTGTCATCAACTAAAGTCGACGACAAGTTAAGAATGTAGCACTGTGGAAGCTATGCCGGTCTATTCACTGGATTAGCAGAAGATATCAATACATGGGACTGTACAATGTTTACTTTGAATACTTGTGTTGCCAATTGAAAATGTTTTGAAGTTGCCATCTGAAAATTAAAAATTTTAATTTTAGGATTCTTTTTATTAATCTCTTAAAAAAGTAATAAATAAAAGTGAAAAAATATAAAAAGTAATATTAAACCACAAATCGTGAAAGTCTCGCGGCCCGCACAAAATGGCTTGGTGGGCCGCCTTTTGGACAGCCCTGATATATATTTTTATTTTCATTGTTAGTAACATAAATAGCAGCACCCACTCCAGCATTATTCTTAGTTTCATCAGTATAAATGTATATACCATTTGTAATTTTCAAAATACAGTATCATATTCGATATGTATATCAATATAATTTGTTGGCATTAATATAGTTTGTTGTAATTCAGAATTTCTATTGAATTTTTCTTCTTAGTTTCATCAGTATAAATGTATATACCATTTGTAATTTTCAAAATACAGTATCATGTTCGATATGTATTCAATATAATTTGTTGGCATTAATATAGTTTGTTGTGATTCAGAATTGCTATTGAATTTTTTCAAATCACAGTTTTTAATAAGTTGAAAGAGATCATAATCTTCAAGTATTTCAAACAGTTTTTAATAGTGAATAAATTCACTAATATTATATTTAGAATTTTTTGTGTATATAAGTCCAAAATAATTCTTTTATGCGTAGGATTATGGGAATAACTCTTGCAAAAACTTGTAAAAGAATTGGTGGCAGAAATCCCACAGGCCCTGCAAATTTTAATTAAAGCCAACCTTTGAAGAGAATTAAGTTTATTGTTGATATAAGATTTGTTAACAGCATATTCCCAATATTCAGCTGCATAAATTATTATCGGCTTAATTACAATAGCATAAATTAGTATGGAAGTATAATATTTAAAACCCTAATATTTTCCCATAACAGAATTTAGGGAATTAATTATTTTAACAGTTTTCTCATAGATATAGTTAATATGTTGGACCAAATTTATCTGATTAATAAATAAACTAAGTAACCTATTTGTGTTTTTTTGTATAAATTACTTTTTAAAAAAAGTGGCACGCACAGCATTTTTGCTCTTTATGGTGGCATTGCTTCCAAAAAGATTGGGCACTACTGATCCAAACATAATGCTCTTTATACCAACTTTGGTTATTAATATTTCTGGTATATTGAAAACTTTTTTTATGTTTTTTTATATTTTTATGTAATGTTCTATTTAATTTTTAATATTTCTGGTATATTGAAAACTTTTTTTATGTTTTTTTATATTTTTATGTAATGTTATATTTAATTTATTATTATTATTATTCTAGTAAATTTCAGTGTTAAAAGAAGTATTATTCTAGTAAATTTATTTAAAAGAAGTTAACAGATATAAAGTAAACATAAATAAATCATTTAGCAATTTTTCTTCTGAAATTAAAAATAGATATCTAATTTTCTGAAATGATTATTGATTAGAAACTTGTTTAGGTAATCAAATTAATTAATAATATTAAGTGTTTCAAATAAAATTGATTGGGCAACTTTCATCGTTTATAGAGACAATCAGAAAAGTCAATTGAGAACGTGAGCAACTTTAATTATTTACAGAAACGTTTTATTTTTTATTTTTTTTGGAAAGATGCGGAAGTGTCGTTGAAATGCATCCTTTGGAGGGATGGAGAAAGAAAAGTGAATTGCTCATCAGGACGTTTCTCTTCCTTTGTGTTACGACGATACGCTGCTTTGCTTTCTAGCCAGTCAAGACGATCGTATAGGTCACTGTCCTTCACTCTTTAAATATGATCCTTTTGATCGATATACTGTATTTAAACATTTCAATGATCATTTATTCTCTTTATAATAAGATTTATAAAATCCAATTTATTTTGATAAAAGATGAGCATTATCTTTCGATCAATTGCTTCAATCAGCATTATGTTTATTCAATCATTTGATAGACAAAAATATCAATTTATTTCACTTATTAAGATTAGAAATTTCGGATAATTAAGATTTTTAATGTCGTGATTGATCTCTTCCTAATGATTTAATTTTGATTAAGTTTTAATCATTCGTTATTTTCTAAAACCGATGAAATTTTTAGCATCATCACCTTAATTTATTTTAATTAATGCTGCATAAAAACTTAATTAATCAGATTAATATTACTTAAATTATATTTTTCTTACATATTATTCTTTCTTGTTTGACTATAGAAATTAAGAAAAAATGGTTTCATAAATGTGCAATATTCTCTTGTTTTTACAATTATATACAACCATTTTATCTTAAATGATAAATTAATTGTAATTTATGCAGTATAACATAAGAGAAAAAAAAATGAACTATATAAAAAAATGAAGTTTCAAAACGATGTTTACAATTCGACCTTTGACATTTGAACAAAAGAATACCCACGCTTGTCTAAAAGTTAAACTTTCTTCTCATGTAACTGATTTGTGTTCACATCTGGTTCTGATGTTTATCTCCATTGTCAAATAATCATTCAAACAGAAAAAAAAAAAGAAGTATGGGGAACAAAAAAACTGATCTGTTTTGTTCTCGTCTGAATCACATTAAAAATTAGAAATTTTATATCTGATATGGAATGTGATAAGGACATAATATCATCCTCACACCGATGAGCTGCTTCTAAAATCAGAAAAAAAATATCAAATAAATATGTTGCTATTTTTAGAATATAATATCCATTATTCTTTATCAATTGAGATAACGTTTTTTTCTCAAATTTTTTCTTTTGATCATTCTAACTAACGGAAAATTACTTTAATTACTCTGTATAAAAACAGAGAGTTATGTTTACGTCTGGTTAAATATGTTTCTATGAATTTAAACAGATATAAACATATTTTTATTGAATTATTATTTAATTTTGAAATAAAGAATGAAAGAGAATTAAATTAAAATTGATTTAATGGTGATCAAATATATTTGAAAATTCAATTAATTGAAAATTGATATTTAAAAATAAAATTAATTATGAATATTTTAATTTAAATAAAATTAAAACAGGAACATGAAATATAATTTA